>JAQFZG010000232.1:0-41257 GCA_034695465.1 Entomobrya nicoleti | reverse complement strand
ATCATCATCATCTTCACACCATGAAATACTTGATTCTTCTGCCATTTGCTTCTCTAACTCAAGCAATTGTGCTTTGGTGTGAAGATACACTCTCAGTTGCTCCTTCGCTAACTTGCGCAGCTGAACATAACGTTCCTTTCTGTATACCATTGAAACGACCTTGCTATCACTTTCCTCACTATTCACTGCGATCGCATGCGATGAATGTGCAGGTGGTACATTCTCTTTGTTCTGATCGGTGCTTTCCTGCATAGTGTGCAAGCTATCTGCTTTTTCCGCACAACCTTCCTGATTTTTTTTACTGTTGGACTGACCCAACTGGTTGTTGTCCTTCATGCATGGTTAACTTTTTACTATAAAAAGTGCATTTCTTTGCCCACTCTTCTACGCGACATTTGTCTGGTGATGATGATGATGCTCGAGCCACAGCGGAAGGTGGGGGTGGGGGTGGTGGTGTATTTATTATTGGGGATCGTCTGCCTAAACTATGTTCATACTGGTAGACTACGGGGTTCTGAAGTATGGCCTGTCTGGATGACGTGGGTTGGAGCTCAGCATCTTCCCTTACTAAATCTTGATCATGTGAGATGTACTATGAGAGTTGTAATAAAGGTGAAATTGATGAGACTGGTTTACTCGTGAGTGGATTCAATGGGAAACAAGTTAGTTGGGCTTTGGGCCAACCGGCTGTTACTGACGAGGGCGTAAAATATCAAAAACTTACTTTAGCCTCTGGTATACATATTTTATATTCATAAATAGTTTTTTGATGCAATACTTAATTTCCTCTTGAAAAATATATATTTTTTGTTTTATTGGTTGTCTTGTTTTTTTTGATGCAGGGTATGGTGGATTGGCATATACCACACTTACGGACAACTCTGCATATTCCTTTCTAGTGGTCTGTTGGGAAGATAATCAGATATCATGGGGAGTTACAAGCACAGTTGATAAGCTGTCTGAAGAAACTGTTAAAGTCATTTATCGACATGCAGAGATTTTGGGATTTAAAAGGGAATTTTTTGAGGAGCTTAGATACGGTTATTGCCATGATGAATTGAAAAATGCGATAAATGTGGAAGAAATGGGGACGTGTGTAAAATAAAATAAATTAGGTAATATCGTTGTCAATAATTGGAAAAAGTTATGATAGAAATATTAGGTTTTTTTGTGCAAGACCAAATATATGTGGTTGAAATTAAATGTAAATAAGCTCATCGAGCTGGTTGTTTGTTTTCATTGGTTAGTTTAAAATGATGAAAGAAAATTTACAAAATTGAAGGCTAGTCTTACGTAAAACTAAACGGTTTATTACAGGTAAGTCAAGAAAAAAATTACTTGTGCTATGATTCACAAATATTATCTGCCTTTATATTTCATCAGGTACAAAATTGCTAAGTATAATCAATAAAAGTCCAATATATATGAAAAGTTGGAAATAATTTGCTACCCAGATAAGAATGTATAATGATGATGATATTTTTGATAGAAGGCTATATAGCTTGCTGTTATATTTTAGTAGGTATAGTGTAAACATGAACAGAGTATCGAAGTTGTGTAAAGATCGACCTCAGAAGCCTCACCACCTTGTTTCATTTTACTCGTAATAATTTTCACGAATATGATATTGATAAGGTGCAGGTGCCCAAGCAAATCAAAAATCTATGAAAGCTGGGAGGATGCATTAGTCAGGATAAAAACGCCCTTATCATCCAATAAAGAAAAAAGTTCAATAATTCAACACAAA
Organism: Entomobrya nicoleti; assembly: GCA_034695465.1. NCBI lineage: Eukaryota > Metazoa > Arthropoda > Collembola > Entomobryomorpha > Entomobryidae > Entomobrya > Entomobrya nicoleti. The sequence goes on along the minus strand of JAQFZG010000232.1, from coordinate 39,510 downwards.
CCAATATAGAATATCTATTCAAATAAACGAATTTACTTTCCAATTTAATGTACACATGTATATGGGTATTTGCTACACTAGCAAGGATTATCTGAGACAAGATCTTATTTTAAACTATCTCCAACACACATACTACACAAATACACATTAATTCAAATATTACTAACACAACCTGTTTTTCTAATTATTATTTGTATTACAAATTTAGATTTTCTCAAACAAACTGTATTTCTGAACCACAAGTTGCTGCACAAACTAGTATAGTTTAAGAGAAAACAAGCTACATAGTATAGAGTATAGATAGTCAATAATTTATAACTTGAAAATTTCGAAAATTTGGGAACCACTTACAGTCTGGAATATTATTCGCTATATTCTTCTGGATTTTCCCTCTCATAAAAATTCATCTTAACAACGTCACAAAATCTAACCTTGGTCTGCCTCCCTTTCATCCGTAACTCGTTCATGTTTGCTGATTTCTTGTTGCTTTCGGCATAAATATTTTGATGTTTCTGGGGCCACCCTTTTCGTGAATTTTGGCCCAGTTCGGCTTGACTTGATTTATGTACATCTCCAAAAACGCTAAATACACGGCAAGCCGCTTGCTCTTTTTTGATCGCCTTGGGAAATGGGACTGTAAGAGTTAAACAAAGTTCATTATCCTTTTCTTCGTCCTCAAAGTGTTCACTGCTTATTGAGAGTTGACTTAGACACAGGTCAAGGTTTGGAGTACTGGTACGCTTAAAATCCAATAAATACGTGTATATCATCGGATTTAATGCAAGATAGAAATGAAAACCCAGCTCAATATAATCCATCAGTGTAATATATTGCTCAATATCACGCGCAAACAAGATTGCTGAAGAATGAATGGCATTGAAAAGACCGTGAGAAATCCACAAAATCATGAATATGCAAAAATGAAGGCGAAACACATGGATGTTTCGTATTGCTTGCTTTATTGGCTTTGTTGGCTGGGCCCTTTGACAACTTTTGTAAAGCCCTATAAAAATAAATGAAAATAGTAATTAAAATTAGTGTTGTGTTCACGTCAATCATTATGAAAATTTTATTTAAAGAAATAACAACTAACCAAAAGCCACCAAAATCCCGACACTTAGATGACACATAAGAAATCGGACAATTTCAAAGGAAAATTCTACCAACCGTACTTCAACGTTGAGCTTGAGCTGTATATATTTTTTAAAGAGTATTTGACAAATCAAAAAAATAGTTTTGAGTTTCACATCATAATGCTTATTTTATATCTCCCAAGACTCATACCAGCTTTAGTCTCAATAAACTGACAAATCCCTTTGAAAAAATTTCTTGAATGTAAGCCAGTAACCACAATAGGACAATCAATTGAAAAACTTGAGCATGTTTAAAGAAAAGTGTGACTGTGGAAACAAATTCGTTGAGTAGCAGCACAATGTTGAATGAAAATCCCCAAATTAGTAAGTCTGTTGGCGAAATAGAAAAATATCCACATTTATCTATCCAATAATGGCGTTTAAAGTCTTGATCACCAACTAAGGTTAACCTTACCTTTTAAAAAATCCTTAAAGTAGTGAAACCACAATCCAACAAAAGGAATTAGCTTTTGAGTGTAAAAACTGTTCAAAGTTGACATTAAAGTAGTTGCAATGCAAATTAGGCATAAATGAGCAACGAGAACAATTGTAGAATAAGATGGTTGGGATCGTTCGGGAAAACGACTCAATATAACATGCAAAACTTTCCCGTTCACGAGAAAACTTAAGATGTACACACATACAAATGTCACCAAAGCCATTTGGAATGATATTTGAGATATGATATTTGGAAAATGAGCTGACGGAATGAGGAAGATTGAAAAATACAATATGGTAAGTATTTGCGCAGTATGGTATTTTCTTAAAACGTTTACGGTTTTAATTGTAATTTTAAAAAAATTGTTCGATATTACACCTTCTATGATTAAAACAGATCAGCTCTTAATAGAAGTCTTGACGTTGCTTGATCGAAAGCCTGTTGTAGACTGAGTGAAAGTTAACAGTAATGAAGGGTTTATAAACCTATAAATTTTATTGAAGGCTTTATTTTCCTTTTCCATTCAAGCTTTTATTTCTAATAACGAACGAATTGTTACAGATGGTACGATGTGAAGATACGATAAATTAATGAGGAATTCGGCAATAATGTTTAGCAATCATTGAATATTCATTAGTGAGCATATCAATTGCATATAAATTACAATCAACCAACGGGCGTAAGTTATAAATTCCTCATTATGGATTCGCATATCGCATATAAAAATCTACATATTGACCATATTTCTTGTTACGAACACGTATTTTATAGTGCAGCCAAAAATGAAAATCAAACACCTGGTGAGTGGGCTTATATTCACACGGTTTAAAATCTCAGTGATGTCGTGGTCCGGATATGATATGAATATATTTATCTAGATCCATTACCGGGCCCTCCAACGCAGTTTTCTTATGTTAATATTTGTCGGACTCAACTACAGCAGCCAAAATTCAGACGGGAATTATAATTTATTTACATATAGAATATGTTCAGTAAGTAGGTTTGCTAGTTACCAAATTTCGCAACGATTTTTATGCGATGACCGCCTTGACTCGAATCTGCTATTAAATGAACAAGTGTGCAAATTCTCAGGGAATTGTTTTAAATCGCGATTTTTTGCATTCAATAAAAATCATCTTTAAACGCCAAAAAATACTTTTGTTTTTTTTATTGAAGCCAGTTAAAAATAAAATATTATACAAATACAATCTCACTCAGCCATTCCAAGCCAACAATTTTCAAATGCTTTATGACTTATTATTAGCAAAATGTTCACAAAGCTAGAAACTGGCACAGTCTACTTTCTTTTGCACCCAAGTGAAACCAATGAACCACTCTGTGTGCAAACGCTGTAGTAGGGTGGACGTTCCATCGACCTTGTACATATACATACGTGTACACATTTTTGACAAGAGTGAAAGCTGCATACGTTCTCCTAAAAATACTTAATTGGATCGAAGTGAATTTACAAGATAAAATTTTAGTACGAATAATATACCACTATTTGTGAATGCAAACTAGCCGCATCAGTAAAATTGTTTGTTATATAATTACCCATATATAAAGTAACTGAATTAATCTACCGCTATTCTACGGCATTCTCCACTCAAATACAGAAACCGTGTGAAATGCGAACACCATGTGATCTAGAATTCGAATTGTTAGTGTTAAGGTTTAAAAATGAGGTCAATTGGAGAAAACCATCGAAACAAAAAAACCTGTATCTAAGCCAAGCTTCAGATCCATCTCCAATTGAGGGAAAAATTACGGCGGTATTTTGTTTTACAAAATTGCAAAATTATTCTTCGAGAGAGGTTAAATGTGAATGTTTTTGGCTTTATGATATAATTTAGGCAGGATGACTTTTGACTTGAAAAGGTGATCCAAATTTTGCATTATCAGTCTTTCGGCGTTCCTGATATTGAATTCATTTTGTTTTTGTAATAAATGCTGCATTGATGACGATGGAAATTCGCTCAGTGCCAAGAGCAACACGTGCAACACAGAAACAAGATTTCTTTTCTAGCCTAGCTAGCAGATTTGAGAGTGACCTTTGTGATGCGTGGTTCAATCATCATCACAGTAACTAGAGACATAAGATGATGAGCACCACAGCTACTACAATTCATTCACATTGCCTGATTAGCTCAAGTTGTAGAGTGCCAAGCTGGTAACTTCGGAGATGTAGATTCAAACCTGCATCAAGCCACTTTTTGTGGGTGAATACGACTGATATACACAGAACGCTCATATTTCATAATTCCTTGAAAGTCAAGTCAGTCAAGTACATCAAGTAAATTATAAAAAAATCTGAGTTATTTTTGACCATTAGTTCAAATTAACTGGTGGATACATTAGTTAACATTATTATTTCGTTTGAAGTCAAACAGGTCGTTTTGTTTTTAGCAGTGTTTTAATTAGCTATTAATGCATTAACAGAGAATGGGTTCTAAAAGTGGGGTTAGCACTATTTATTTAGTGAGACAGTAAGCTTGGCTGTTTACTATATCTTATTAATATGGTCATTGTTTGAAAATGTAAACTTAACAAAAAAAATGTGCATGAGAATATATTTATTTTTCATAGTCAAAAATTCAAAGCGAACGTTGAAGACAAAAAGTTTTCCCTTGAATTTGATGTCATAACAGGTAAAGGAAAACTATAAGCATCTGTGCTGGGAAAGCACTTCCAAGATATGACTTTTACCCATGTCTATTCCAGCTGCAATTCAAGGGCATTAGATACTGCAAATGGAATTTTGAAGGAGTTGAAAAGAGAGAAACCGGAAATTAAGGTGGATGAGAGGATAAGAGAAAGGGAAATGGGTGACTTTGAGAATAGGCCCATGATAGATTTATTCGAGGCTTTGTTCAAGGCAGCTAAGGAAGATGGGACGAAAATGCTTGAGTTCGAGGTTCCTGGGGGAGAACCTGTGCGGGAATTGGAGAACAGGCTTAGTAGCTTTTTGGAGGTTAGAAAAAAGACTGAAAATAAATCATAAATATTTGATACGGCAATGCATTAAAAAAATACCGTTTATTTTATAGGATATCTTAAGGATCATTCGGGAAAGCAGTGAACCTCAGTCCATCTTGGTTGTATCTCATGTAGTTATCATACGTATGTTACGCTATTAGTCAAAGGGTACTTCTAAGGCATTGTCCTTCAGCCCAGTTAATGTTAAAACTGGCGCTTTACCCATAAAGAATACTGCATGTCTCCTTTAAGGTGTCAATGCCTCTGGGGACAGTATGTTGTTTTCGAAGCCGTCGTGTATTCAAAGATAAAGATACTTCATATCCTGATGAAAATGAAGTTGCTTTGTTCAGCCTGGTTTATCGCTATATTGCTATTTGAAATTACATTAGCTGAGGAATCGACGAATAAGAGTGGCAAAGGTAAAGAAAATACTGCACCTGTTGTCACCCTCCGGCAAGGGAAGCTTCCATGCTTGACATTTGAGTCCAGAAATGGCAACAAGTACTATGAATTTCAAGGAATCAAATATACAAAAGCACCTACTCGATTTGGGTAAGTTGAAAGAAATCTCTTAAAATATAATACGTTTACGTAAATGTGACATGGATCTGTTTTTTTTTCAGCCTTCTCAACTTTCTGGCTCATGGGAAGGGATAAAGCAAGCCACCAAACTGACTCCACACTATTTCCAGTAATCCTTATCGTCGGAGAAACGGTTTGTAGTAGTGGAAGGCTGCCTAACAGCAAACGTTTACACGCCCAAATTGGTAATTATACGATATTGAGAGGTCAACAGAGATCGGAATTTTCGTCTTAATAAAAAAAATTAGTCCTCAGATTCCAACCTTCCTGTGATAGTTGTCATACATGGAGGAGGCTTTCAGGTTGGCAGCGGTAGCTCTACCAATGCCAAGTACTTACTAGACTCTAATGTGGTACTCGTCACAATACAATATCGATTGGGGTAACAAAAGTTTACTTTTTACCTACTCATTTTTGGCTTCCTGATGGTAAATTAGTTTTCTTAGTGGGTAGACGTCCAAATGACTGACTTAAAAAAGCGACCACGATAAAAATAATTGTATAAATTTGGAAATGTGTAAAGTACAGTTTTAAACTAATAAGCGCTGCCATTTCTTCTAAACAAATTGCTTTTTAAATGAATACTTAAAACTCCTGAAATTTTGCAACTTGGTAAATAAAATGAAAGAGTTTTACTTTTTCCTGAAGTCTTACGTTATGTGCAGTTGGGCAGATGTCTTCGATGTTATATTTTTGAATTCTTTCTGAAGTATAAATGTTCCCGACTGATCACATTAGATGTATCAACCACAAGCCTATTACAGCCAACTACGTAACATAATTTTTTGGCACACGACGTTTTTGCATACATCAGGTCATACGTAATATTAATTGGGTTAAGTGGTTTACTCTCATAGCAGGCCATGATAATGTAGAGACGTACTTAATCGACACTACATAGTGTCGAAATTATATTGTCAATTTTTTAGTCCACTCATCTAATTTAATTAATTAAATAAATATTCAGTCGACCCCGAAAACGTTGAGTAGAATGCAAAGTTAGTTGACTGAACAAAGAAATTTAAATTTAACAAAATTTAAATCTTTAGACTCATTAGGGTTCTTAGAAATGATTTGTAGCGAAGTAATTAAAATTAGTAAGCTACTAAAACTAGTTGACTAAGAAATTTCTACTAAATTCTTAGTAGACAAATTAACCTTATAGGCTTATAAAATCACCCCTATTTACGAACGTCTGTATTCGTTTCGACTTAAGATAACTGTCTCTCCAATTATATCCGACGACATACCTATGTCGGTATAACTTTGAACTTATGCCCGGCAGCGTTCCCTATTTCCCACTTGAAATGAGCGAAATGCTTCCCAGGTGGGAAACAATGGGAAATTTGGGATATAGTGGGAAATTATGGTAAATGGGAAATGAAAAAGGGAAATTCGGAACTTATTTAATTTTCAGTAACATCCAGCCTGAAAAAGTCAGTGAAGCACTAGAAGAATATTTTGAAAGGATTATAGCAAATGCCAGAAAAACATTCATCAATTTTCTTTGGGCTAAGAGTAATTACTTATAGATAACTAAACCCATGCACTACACATAATTAACGGATAATTGAAGGAGGAATAATTTTTATCCTAATTTGTTGCTTTTTATAAATGAATTATAATCTTTTACTTATTTATTTCATGCGTAAACCTGATTTTTCAGTGGTCTGTTTGATATTTCCCATATTTCCCACTTCCCACTAAAAACGTCATTTACCATGACAATATTCCCCATTATTTCCCACTAAATTTCCCATCTGGTAAATACCAGCCATGAACGCTGATGCCCGGTTTATGAACTTTCAGTTAAGTAGTTACATACTTGGTTTAATGCTTCAAGCTTGTATAAAATGTCACTAGCTTTAAGTTATTTTTAATAAAACCACTTTCAATATTACCAATCAACTCATAGTGTGCTTAACATGACTAATTTCTATATGAGTAGAGAAATTGGAAGTGTTAAGAAAATAGCATTCTTTTTCATAAACAAAGTGTTTTTTGATTTGATTGGCTTTTCTTGGGGTTTGATTTATGCAAAAACTGATCTTAATCCTTATGTCAATGTTAAAATCATACTTCAGATGAATATTTAAATAAAGGCACATTTAAAAAAATACTTAAGTTTTTCACACTTAACAATTGTATGGATTCTAGTTTGAATAGTATGCATTACCACAAAGTTTCATCTTGGAAACTTTATAGTTTATAAAAGTCCTAAAAAAATAGTTCACAATGGCCAGCTAGAAGCGTCTTAATCATATTGTTAGGGAATACATTCCCATCATATTGTTCCATCTAATAACACCATATCAGGACTGCATAATGTATTTCTAGAAGCCTTTAATTTCAGTAATGTTAATTTTGTTCAGTTTCCGTGTACAACCATGATATTATCTTCTGGATTTGCTTTATCAAACTTTTAGTAGGATTGAATGCAAACAAATCAGCCAGTACAACAAGAGCAAATGATTAAAATACAAATGTTACATCGTTTACAAAAACGAACACGTAAAACAGGTTCCTACATAGGGAGTCTTGATTTCTAAAGCATGACATACTATTTGACCCCGGGGAACTTATGTTATCATAGCTTTAGGATAAAAGTCGACTTAGATTGATCTCTTTCGGATCATACAGTGACAAGTCCTCATTTATAAGGAATGTGTCCCAATTTGATCCGCTAGCTCGTGTGGTAAGCAGATTAAAGCACTATTAAATGGGAAATATTACGTCTGCCCTTGTTGAAAAACGCAGAGGTCGGATGTACACAGTACAAACTAAATAAATAGAGCAAGTCCCCGTATGTTTTAAAGGCAATTTAACCAAACGCAAAAAAGCATCATTAAGTCAAATGTATCAAATCGGACCTCCAGTGGCTTCCAAATAAGAAGAAAATCGACTCTTAGAGATTAGCTGTTTTTAGGACTAAACCGTAATGATAGGGCATGATTTGTAGTTGCATCTGAAGAAATGTGCGTGTTCTTCTTTGTGTGTGCGTGTGTTTCTTGATTAGTCTGCTTCTAAATCATTTTATCTAAAACAAGAGAAAATCCCTAATAACATCAGTTTATTTCAAAATTTAACGTTTATTTTTTCCAACACTGAGATTTTTTTATTTTTTACAATCTCACAAAGCCAACTCCACAACAGCGTTTTGTAATGTCATCCTAAAACATAATGCTGACTCAAAAACGGCTACGAAACTCCACGTGGGCCTAAGATAACAATAATAATAACAATAACACATTGAAAAATCATCGAAGTGCCGACATACAGCGAAAAAATGACATACATTCATATGATAAGCAGCCTGTGCCCTTACTCCCAAACCCGTGTCAAGAAATGACTTTCGTAGAAACGAATTCTTCTTAGTTCACTCGAGTTTATGTTCATATTTTGTGTTTAGAAATTAATTTGAAATGCTATGATTGGGACATTGCTCTCAGTAATAATAAGTTTATTTTAAGAAGGTTTTGGAAGGAAAAATAAATAAATCCGATATCGTTCCAATATATATTTCACGTATACCTGTGGATGAAGATAACTCCAAACTTCGCTTCTCCAATGTTTAAGTGGCAAGCCCAAGTTCCGACTCTCATTTGCGCTTGCCCATTTAGCTTTCTTGCTAATCTTGTATTATAGTAGAGTTTGTTGCAAACCATCAGCGTGTAATAATGGCCAAAACAATATTCACCATGCCGAGCTTATGATGGAAGAATATATAGCTTAAGTATATGAGCAAACTTTTTCCTTGATTATAAAAACGCTTTGTTATTCTGTGTTTTATTTAGCAAACGTGAAATATGGTGGTTTTGAAATATGGTCAGTACAATTGTATTACATGGTATGCAGAATAAAACTTAAAATTCATTGCGGTCTTGACGTCGATATTGCATATCATTTATTTGCTTGGTTCTGAATAAGTCTTTCTTCCCCTTTTATGACATTGCAGACTGAATTAGGTAATCCATGTTCACCTCTTCGATGCAAGTATAAAAGGTAAACTTTTGCATAGCTTAGTCGCATAGAAAAGATGCGATTTGTGTCATATGTGTTGGCTCCTATACGTTTGCTTCCATATGTTGGCTCTGTATACAGTAAAAATTATAATAGAAGATATGTATAGGTAAATACATAATGCAAGAGTATGCTTTTATTTTGCGTGCCGTACCGTATACCTCCCAAAGATGGATTTCGTATGAAACATTCCATAAACTAAAGGATTGACCGCGGAGGTGGTACTGCCAAAGAGAAAAAGTCCTTGTTGTACACGTTGGTCTACAAGTTTGGCACTTTCCGGATCGACCCAATACCTACAAAATCCCCAAAAAATACGACAGTACATAATAGAAATTCACTTAGTTGTGTCAAAAAGGGAAATAGCCAGAAACACAGCATTTTAAAGAGTACAGCAAAAATGAAAAACTATACTCACCATACACACATAAAATAATACGGCGTCCAACAGATTAAAAATGCAGCTGTAATCACGAACGCCATTTTAGTGGACCTTACTCGAGCACGTTCAATATTATCTGAACCAATTCTTCTTAGCCCATCTGCGAAATAATATAAAAACGTTAAGAAGTACATGTATCCTATTATTAGTTGCATATTTGTCAAAAATAACCTGTGGATCTAAATGCGATGTTAGTAGAGCGTGTCAATTTCCGCATGTGCATGGAAATGGATCCATGCAGTACTACCAGCAAAATAAATGGCAATATGTATATCATAATCATTACAAAAATGTCGTACAAGAGCTGATATTGTGGTGCTGGAAAAGCGTTGAATGTGACACATTGAGTGTACCAATCGTATACTGGATGCCTCTCCACATGGAATATGAACATCTTTGAATTTGAAACAAATAAATAGTTTTTGAATGCGAACGTTATTGTAGTTTGTTGTTATATTCTGAATTTTTTAAAGATGTAATCTTGAAATATTCTTACTTGTGGTACACTGCATATAGTAGATATAGTCCAGGCAACGGCAATCATCCGTTTCACTCGTTTAGTAGATGCCATTCCACGTAATGGATGTCGAACTGCCAAGTAACTAGATGTCAAAAAATCCTTTAAACTGGACAAATCTCAACTGCAAACTTTACCATAAAAAGACCATCTCACCGATCCAAGGCCAGACAAACAAGCACAAATCCGGAGAGATACAATCCGAAAATTCGGAAAAATGCCATTAAACGGCACAGCCCATCACCAGCTTTCCATTCAACTGTTGCTGCCCATCCAATTTCCAAAGGCATCGTGAAAAACGTCACCATTAAATCCGCAATGGCGAGATGCATTAGCAATAAGCTCATTCTAGACAGTGATCTACGATTGTGTTTTCTCAATATTGCCGTCAAAATTGTGAGGTTTCCTGGAAAACGATATATTAGCTCAACATTTGCTGATGCAAAATACCAATATAACAGGTGAAATGACCAAGGAGACAAAACCAAGATATTCCACATCTTCTAATATCATGTTACTTCAGCTTCAATGGCCTATACAGATATCCCTATTTTTTATTAACTTGTTGGTGTCACAAAAAAGTGAAAATAATTGTTTACAAAAGTCGTACATATGCATTTATTTCGATATTAAATGTGTTTGTGCTTCTTGTAATTTTTGAGCGACGCCAATTTATGGTCATAATGGTTATCAAATGATTATCAAAGTAGCAAAAAGGCAAAAAACATTGACTGAGAATTTATGTGTTATATATTTTCACTAATACTTTCGAATAAGTATGTATATTTTCGAATTGTTATTTTCAAATTACTTTTCAAATGAAAAATTTCTTAAGAAGGAGCCAATTGAATGTGTCAACTTCCTAAGGTAACGTGGTTTATTTTGGATATCTCGATTTTTGTCTGGTATTACTTAAATAGTATAACCCTGAAAAAATAAATACAATTAAATAGTTAAATTGCAAAGTTCAAATTGTCCATACCTATTGCAGAGAGAAAGAAAAGGACGCTGTATGCAGATATCGAAATGATATGCCTGGAACTGAACTGCATCCCAACAGGAAGAGTCTTCTGAACGTTTTGACTAGAGTTACTCTCATCTTTGGCATCCATGGAAGGTAAATACGTTAGAAATCGGCTGAAGTTGTTCCCCAACTCGTTTTTTACGGTACTAATCATTTCACTTTTTATTTTTAGACGGATGACATCTCAAAGTTATGCTTAAAAAGTAAAGTTTTTTGAGTTGTGAGTAATTCAATGCCAAATCAAAGTGCTGAATGTAAAATGAAGCTTTAAGAGTGCAGTTTACAATTGTTGCCATCAAAAAGTTGTGCTTATGTCAAAACATATGCAACGTTCCACGCGCTTCACAAAAGCAAAATATTACGTGTAACGAAAGACGGTCGGGTTTATTTTTGAAATAGATGTTTTTAGAACTATGTTTATACGAGCTTTCATCAGAAACTATTTTAAATAAAACACACACTTTGATCCAAATAAAAGATTAAAATAACGACGTGTAGCCATTACGTGTCCTTTTGTATATGTTCACTTTTGAATCTAATTTGTTTAGAAAATGTTAACATAAACTACTTTGACTTGAAATTTTTTGTATCGTTTCAGTGGTCGAATTTAAAAACATTTGAGAGTTTTACCATTAACGTATCAATGTACTTGTTTAGGTAGCAACGCGCTATTTTAGAGCTGAAGGATATGCTCTATTAAGAATATAGATGTATGGCTAAAAAATTATCTTATAAAAGAAAGCAGATATTATTATGAGGTAGCAACTCAGTAACTGTTCTCCAGAGGAGCTATTCCACAAGTGAAAGCTTGCTGCGTTTTTAGAGTCAACTTTATAGCTTCGCGTCTCTTTTCATCCTCTTAGTTATAAAAAGGCCAGCTTTTTTGTCTTGTGTAAATGCTATGCCATAAACTTTCTATCATACTTGGTACATTACTAGAAGAAAGTATGGGAAGCAAAGCTACTCAACCGTTTTTCGGATCTTGCTTCGGGACAGCTAAAAAAGCTGCTTAAATCTCGATAATTATTTTAATGTTTAGTTCATTTCACAACGGGCTTCTATGGAATTTCTGATTAGAAATACTTAAATTCGAGAATTTATGTATATGCAGGATTCAAACCTGTGTTTTCATCTTGTTCAAAAAAGTATTAGGTCAGAATTTAATTCAAAATGAAAGTTTCTAAAATTACGTTTTAATTACACAAATTATAAATACATGCATACTTTATGTGCTGCAAAATTTGTTCTCAATTTTCATCAATTTAGTTGGATTTTTTGTAAGGATGCTACATAAAAGTAAGTGGAGATTAATAATTGTTTTATTTTTATGCCAAGTAAAATGCCAATGGCATAAAAAACCTTTTAAGATAAACAAATGTTTTGTAGAAATTAAGAATTTATGTCAAAAAATTATATAGTTAGAAAATGCTATATTTATTCAAAAGACAAATTTCAAGGATTTGCGGAGCGCGTGTGTCTAAGCTGGATCACTATATCATTTCCCAGATTGGCCCTTAGGACTTCTTACTAACAATACGAGTTCTTTCAGTTTGTATTCCTCCATTTTGTTAAACTTCCGCGTCTTTAAATTAGTTTAAATATTTACAAAAAAAATTAACTGATCATTTGGAGTATGTAGTTTTTCAAACTAATTGAATATTAAAAACCAACTGAAAATGCGATGTGGTACTTCGTATTTCGACAAAATCCTGTACATTGGACATTCATAAAATTTTAGCAAAATAAATATTTCGATGTGTTTTGCTAAATGCTTGCGTGTGTCAATTTTAAGAACGGAAGGAAGCATGTCAAGGTGGAATATAAATACACATGTTTATTCTTTGGCTGTTCTGATATATTTTCTTCATAATTTCTCCGGAACAACATACTCTCTTTCCAGAAGAAACAATATCATCAACTAAAAATGCTACTGTAAATTTAAACATCATGCTATTTATTTTTAAGCTAGTAAGTAATTATGTTATTCGTTTTTTTTTGAAATGAAATTGAATTGGAATGCAGTTAAGTACGAAATGTATAAATAACCAAGAACAATGACCACAATTGAATTATAAGGTAACATCTGTGTTGATTTTGAGTAAAAAACTACATGCCGGATGATTGGTTATATTTACATACGTACTCTACATACATAAATCAAATCAATTAAAACAGTTCAAAAGTTTGAAGATATCTAGTTTCGAGTTTAATTTGCAATAATAAGCCAACAATTGAGTCATATTTTGAAACAAAACAAGCAAGTTTCGTGGGTAATCTACTACCTTCAAACAAAGTTTTTGTTAACATTGAATATTTATGTAGTTACCATAAGCGGCTCATGTAAACGTAAATAAAAGTTAATGTAGTGCCCATGTCATGTCGGTTAATATATTAATTTCCTTTGTAGCTTTGGCCTTTACGGTTTAACAGGGACACTACAGTAGAGCAAATGGGCCACCTATCTTAGTTGGTGGAAAGTTCCGCTCAAGTGACAGCAGGATATCTATAAGCTTATCATTTTCTTCGGAGTAGTGCATAAATAAAATATTGGGAACGGTTTGCTAAAACGGCAATTGTTACGAGTACTTGGGAGTGTCTTGGGAGCTTGCTAGGTGTTGACCTTGCAGTAGTCAAGAGTAAATGTCAAGCCATGTCGTGAGCATGGGTTTCAATTATGCACGAACAGGAAATCTTACAAGTTGATCTCAAGTTCTCAAGACAACACTGCAAAGTAAGTATAAATTGCAATGAACTATGTTGAGTGAATATGCATTTTTTGTATGTGTTGTATACCAAACTCTAGTTTTGTTCACATAAGTGGAGTCTCTGTGATTAAAATTGCGATAAAGTTGATAACATTTTGTCCCAATAAACTTGTCTGAGAAAGGAGAGACATAATTATTTAACTTGGCCTTGTTTATCTATATTCATATTCCCTAAATTATTAAACAAAATTTTGGGAAGCGTAAAGTCGTACTGGTTTATGCGATCGCATAACACTTTCTTTCATCTCAACCACCGTGACCTTGGCTGGCTTGCTTTGCTGTTCTTGGGTTCATTATACAGGTTGTTGAGTGCGGAAATTGCTCTACTTTGTACTTCATAGCAACGTGTTCTACCCATACACAGCTTGTGTCATTTTGTACGTTATACAAAAACAGACTGAAAAATGTACTCTTATTCCTGTTGTAGAACATCGAATTTCCTCGTGTTATTCCTGGAGTTTCTGCGGCTTGACCTAGAGAGAGAGAGAGAGTTCCAGCTTCAAAAAGGTCACTGGCACGCGTACAACCAAATCAACCAGATCACTGGCTTATATCAACCAGAGCTTAAAAGAGCAGTTGTGTGATCTAGTAAATATATTGTATAAATACTTACAAGTACTTATTCAACAATATTATTAGAGTAATAATATTAAATATGTATCGTGAAAGTTAAAAATTATAGCTGGATTTTGTATGCAATGCAATTCCACTTCAAACCTGGTTGGGATGCAAGTTGTTATTGCCGAAGTAATAGTATCTAACGCGAGCCATTTGTTTAAAACGAGCTTAGTATCCCGAAGGTTAGATCCATATAGGAAAGTTAGGTGTTTTTATTGTGACTTCATATATATTCATTTGTCTTTTAAGGTGGCTTTAAGGCTTATTTGATCCAAAATTCATTAAGTTATACTTTTTTCGTCATGACCACATATATGTATATACTTTTGTAGGTATTATCTGCATTCATCAAAATCAACTAAAATAATATATTTAAATAACAACAAAAACTCGATATGCAAGGAATACCTAATTGTTATTGTGAAATTTAATAAAAGCTACAATAATATGCATAAAAAAATTGATGGTGCCTTGTAGAAATATTCTTGTAGAAAATAGCAGACTATTGTTATTATCCTGCTGGAATATACACATTTATTACGAAGATGAAATCGTAGTTATAATTTTAGTTTGTTTGTCTGTCAGTCTGTCCGTCTTTCTGTCCGTCTGTCTGTGTGCGCTCTTACTTCGACCACCGATCAACCGATCCAGTCCTTCAACCGATTTTCCTAAAACTTGGCACACAGACTCCTCATGTCAAGGGGTCAATCGCTAGTTATTTTCAGCCAAATCGGTTTAATGGTACAGGAGTATCTGTCAATTGACGGTTATATGCGTTTTAAATGGACGAATTTGTTTATTGCACCAATCGATAGATAAACGTATTGTGATCAAACTTTGTCAAGACACCATGCTCTTAAACACAATATTTGAGGAGTAACGGTCAATTGACGGTTTTGACGGTTACATGCATTTTAAGTGGGGGAATATTTTTATTGCACCAATCGATAAACGTCAAGACAAAATGGTCTAAAACTCAACAGTTGTGGAGTAACGGTAAATTAACGGTTACATGCTTTTTAAATGGGCGATTTTTCTATTGCACTAATCAAAAGATTAAAGTATTGTGATCATACTTTGTCAAGAGATTCTGGTCTAAAACTCATTACTTCTTGAATTAACAGACAGTTAACGGTTACATGGATGACAGATGTCGATATCAGACGGGTGTCAGATTGCATGTCATTACGTGTCTTTTCGTGTCAGAATACATTCAGAAATGCATCTTCGTGTTTTTTTCATGTCTTGACATGACTTGTTTCATCAAGGAGTGCAATAAGTGAAAATTAAATATTCATTCAATAAGTGGAACGGAGAGAGATGAACAAAGAAAAAAATAGACCAATAACATATTGGACAAATTAAAATGGCAAATAAGAGAAATGATATATTTGGCCAAATTACACGATGAGTTCATTCACTTTTTTTGTGCACGATACTGATTTGTTTTTTCGTGTTAGTCAGTCGGTTATAAGATGTACTAACAATAAGGATAGTTATGATTAAGGGAAAAGTAAGCACAATTATGAAACATGAACATTAGTATAATGTTATGAGTTTGTATGTGTTTATTTCAAAGTCTAAATTCCTGGATTGCATACATAAATACAAAACTGTTGTTGCGGTAAAAAGGGCTATGAGGGAATATGTCATCAAAAAACCGTTACTACGGCAGTAGTGTTGGTTACCACACTCTTGCTCGCGTTCTTATTATGCTGAAAATGCGATTAAGAATTTAGTATTATAATCAAATACCCACTGTGATAACAATTCAATGTATTGTATTTATTTTGTTTAAAAAGACTTATATTTTGAATATACTATACATACATTAACCACGACTTTGTAATCTCATGAATTTGTTTATTTTCAACCTGATCTGCAATAAATACGAATATAACGTTTATATGCATAAACACGAGCTGATTTGATTTGATTTCAAATGAAACTAAAAATTAGTATTTATTATTTGACGTAAATCACTGTTATGTCAGGACTAAATCCATGTTTAATATATGTACATTACGTGGCCCAAGGGAATAGATTACAGAAACACATAGTGAATTCATTTCCGTCTTTTATTTACATATCGTTTTACAAAGCTGTATTTGGTACTGTGCGCTTCAAAGTACCGTTTTCCAGTTAGCAAACTTATTCCTTTAAAAGCGTATCACGTTGACATGCCGCCTTGTCAATATGTCAAATATAACGAACGTCCTCAGTAATCCAAATGATTTAAACGAGATTTAACTGTGGATAAAAACAGCTAAAATACATGTAGGTTAATGAAGGGTATGCTTGTGATTTGGGTTTGAAAATAATTCAACTTTTTTCCTTTCACGTCACTGATTTTTTTTAAATGTTTCATAAAAAAAATTGTTCAATTCTAATTTTTGAATTTTTTTTTAAAATAAACCATATGTTAGCATCTACTTTTCATTGCCATTATCATTTGAACAAAAAGGGCTACTCATTAGCACGTTTTATCTTTATTACTACATAGACATTTGATTTAACAATCATTGGCAGTATTGTTTATGAATTATTTACATCACACATATTTTCTTAAAATAAGAACACAATTTTGGTTTTTAAATTGCAACATTGCGTGACAAGGTCAAATGAAAACAAAATGTGTTTACTGCAACTACCCATGCTTCTAATTACCGCTGTTGCATTCTAAAATACATGTTTGCTAATATATTTCTGCCTGTAATAATTATCATTGTCATTGCGGCTAATGACTTATTCAGGTCACACGTCGTTTCTTAAAATAGAATGCAATCTTGGTTAAAAAATCATTTAGAGGGAAGGTCAGTTAAAAACAGAATGCTTTTTCCCCAGGACTTGTGTCGGAAATTACGATGTTTCAAATTAGATTTGCGTTAAAAAGCATCAAAATACATATTTTTGTGTAGAGGTTTATCAAATAAATAGTATCTAGTGTTTCTGGTTGCATTAGTTTCCTATGCTTATTTTTATACAAGAACACATGTTTATTTTTATAATTTCTACAATCACAAGATATCCGATTATGTTAAATGATCCGATAGCAGTTTTTATCGCATATTATATCGCTGCTTGGATTCATGATCACGATAAGTCTTCAAGTTTGGACGAACAGGATCCAGCATGCACCATAATCTGGGTATTCTGCAAAATGGCAAGTTACTTCTTCATGAAACTGATGGTTAGAACACTAGACCAAGAAACGAGAATTCGCATCTACGAGACTCTATTGGCAGAAGTGCATAACTAACGTTCGCAACTTATCTTACTTTCACTGAACTTTTCTTTGGGAGAAAGTAAGCAGTCAGTTGTTTCTGATGTAGTCACATATCTATTTAGTATCATTTGGAACAGTTGTAATTTTTTTTTATAAAATACCTTTCACACATTTTACCATGAACGTTAAATATCGCCATAGTTCGCATAAATGTAAATTATAAAAAAAATTATCTATATCATTATCACATGAATTGTATAATTAAATATCGTGATAGTGAGTTGATTTGAATGATTGTTGCATAATTAAATATTTGCACTTATTCACCATTTGTAGAAGATTGTGATGGATTTTCAGGCTGCACAGAAACTTTCCAGTCTCGTTTTTTGTGAACGTAAATCTGACCAATTCTCTGTCCAGTGCAGTTGTCAGAGTTTGATGAAACATGACTAACTGATTCTACTGATTCACAAGAACATCCAGGATAACAAATAGTTGTAATTGTGGATGTAGTGCTGACGATATATGCGTTTCCCGGATGAAATTTTGCTTCTGGTTGTTTGTCACGAAAAAATCTTTCTGATTAACAAGTTTCCGATAAAGTGTACAAATTGTTCAAGTTTTGAACTGTTAAATTGTTAAACTTGGAAACAACTTGTTGCGCCCGAACTATTTCCCTCGGAATAGGTTCTCTTGGTAAATCAGATTGTTTGTAGTAATTTGTGCAAAACATCATACCCGATGAGCTAGAAACACTGGATGTTTTTAGATGACTATGTATAGACGACGACACAACCACAGAAGGGAATTCGATAGGAGGACATCTTGGTATCTGAAACATTTCAGTCAGCATGAATAAATAATTTTGAACAAGAATAATTTGATATTGACCAACTATTTACCTCTTTTTTTCCAGAAGGAAGTCTCGCCAAAAAAACTTCCCTACTGTTTTCTGGTGGAGGAGGTATAGCAATCCAGTTAAAATGTCTTTTGTCCACTGGCAATCCCAATCTATCATACTCGGCACTTTGGGCGCACAATGTTTCCGAGCAATCAAGACAAACTATGACGAAATATTGATTTCCCAAATATAACGATTTACTACCTGGTTGGCTTTGTCTTTGCAGAAATGGAAACTGGTCAAGGGGCAAAGCTCGAATTCTCTTTCTGTATGTTTTCACGCCACACACTGCACAAATGAAAGCTTCCATATTGTTCTTCCTCAAAATGATAGGTGTATGTCCTTTTATTTGTTGACTTCTTTAAACAATGAATTTGTGATAATAATAAGATTTTTTTGTTTAAAAAATCATCAAACGAAAGTTTTAATGACAGGCGATAATCTTGATCCAAAAATAATTATAACGTGTGCAAGTACAAAAGAGGTTGGGGAAAATAAACAAAATTCCTATCCCAAAAATAAAGAGGAAAGTCTTACGTAAATGTATGTTCCATAGCATACACCACATAATAATGGATCACATTTTTCAAGGCTGCAAATGAAATGAACACAAGTAGCAAACTAAAAGAATATCAAGTTCTTACGCTGGTTCTCTGCTGTGGTGCCAAAACTGGGCAGACGAAAAAGCGATAAATGGTATTTATATTCCATTTCACACCTATAACGTGTCCCAGCTGAACAATAAAAATCGATACTGAACTGAATCCATGCTTAGTGAACTATGTGTGTTCAACAGTCCAAACACTTATGCTTAATTTATCACGTTAGTTGGAGGTAGAATGTGGAATATACAAAATAAAGCTAGCTTTAAGTTCTGTCTTCTGAATGTATTATTATTTGGTTTATCTGTTCCGTTCACAGATAGAGCAGAAAATATTGAAGCAGCAAATAGATGTGTGTACAGGCTATAAGTTATATGCCATACCTACAGACAGTTAAGAATTTCACCAAACGACAAGCATTGCAATTCAGTATACAATAGTGAACTTGACGGACAACTTTCAAAATGTATGTTTTTGTCCACATTTGTCCTACTTCTGGTAAAATGTTGGTTGGCACACATATATCACCCCAAATCACCCAACGTATGACACCAAATAAACCAACACACGACCAAACTATTCCAAACGACCATAAAATTGTATTTCAGTGAGTATGAATATTGGTGGTAACGTTTTAAATGACAAATAGCATACATGCGTTGTACATAAGACCCTTAACGGCTCTATGTACGATCTCATATGGTCACACGCATTGTGCCCCAAGGATGACCCGAAAATTTATTGGATCTATTATCAATAGTAATCTGACATCCTGTTAAACGATCCATTATCAACTCTAGACCATTGAGGTGGTTTCTTAAAATCCGGTGGCAGTAGACTCCTGAATCACCTCCCGTTAATCCATTATCTTCTGAAGGTTTAAAAGAAGCATCCAAAATTTAACTTACAAACGAAAATGTCAAAAGTGAATGCAAATTAAATATTGCACGAGATATTATATGGAAAGATTTACAGTTGCAAATAAATCAGCTGATAATGAAGTTATCTGTCACGTGCGAAAGATAGAAAATATGTTACAGTTTCCATGCAAAACTTGTGGTTGCAAATCTTTGATTTATTATACTAGACGTAAGTTATAGCAATTGTGAAAAATATGCGTTACAACATAGATACATCTAGACAAAGCAGTAATAGACTGCTCATTTTCGTTGGTTTTTAACGAATTACACATGTATCTATGCATTGTTTAATCAATTCATCAAATCCGCTTAGGGAATATTTAAAACGATTATAATTCGATTTAATTAAAGAGTGAATATTTGGTGGGCTAGTGCCCATGCCGTTAAGCTTAAACTTATTACTTAGATAACAATGAAATCTATTTCTGTGATTTATGTATTTATTTTCTAAATAAACAAATAAATGTATTTTAAGTTATCATAAACTAATAGTGTGACGAAACAATGGATTCCTAATAGCATGCTGTACGTTATTCGTAAACAAAAATAAAGTAAAATACGTTTCTTGAATGACTGCTGGTCGAACTGAAAAAAATGAGAAATAATTTATCCAAAATATTATTATGCATAAAAGTATTTACAATATAAATTTTATAAATACATTTTCTCACAATAGCGTAAACCACAATCTTGTGTCCAAGATACTTTTTCAGATTGAATCAAGCTCAGAACAATAACATCGTCTACTATCATCTATTGAGGTAATTAGTTGGCTACTACATAACGTTATATTCTTAAATTATACAAATAATAGTATTTCACAATACGTGTGCTGTGCCAATAAAGAAAGTCGACTTATTATGTAAATATATCACGGATTTTCCATTTTTTGTACATATGCTTCATGATGCATACACAGACAATGACGGAAGGTCCAATTGTTGCAAATATACACATATTTTGTTTGCGAAATTGAACTATAATTTTGGAAAATGTACAAAGGGTTTTCAATTGTGGACTTCATTCGCTTAAATACAAGTTACGCTGTTTGTTCTAACCTGCTCAATGTCTATGAAAAGCCTAAAATGTGTATGCCGTTAAAAAAAAAAAAAAAAAAAAAATTGGTGAAAAGTTGCTTTAATATATTATTCACAATTAACATTATATTGATTTGCTGGTATGCAACTTTACGTAAAAAAAACTCTTCTTGCGTTCCTTTATTGTTTTTACTTGTTGACGCATTTTACGAAATAAATGAACAAAGTGGCTGCCAAATGTAAAATATTACAAATATAGCTTATAGTTGGCGGAATATAATAGTTTAGAATTTTTGCTGTACTAAAAATCAGAAAATCGTTATCATTACACTCTATTAATGATCACTTACGATTAGATATTATCGAAAGGAAATGGCAACAAACAAAATTTGTTACTATAACATAGAAATTGAAAACTTACTTGATTAAATTAATAATAAACTATTTATAATAACTTTATTGTTACCCATTTTTTAAATACATATTAACTTAAATCAATTTGTCGTAAGCCGACACAAAAACCTTTCTAGTAATACCATACATTCCACAGGATTAATAACATTTTATTGGATCGCACCATCACCAGTAGTAACAGCAGATTTGACCGCGAAGAGAATATTTGTTAGAATGGATTCGACATTGTAGACCATCCTGTGATAATTTTAGGAATACACAAAAAAGGCGCCTTTATCGCCGATATCTGCGTCCCTTAACCGTATTACAATTGAGTAACATTAGTTCCGCAGATAATATTTGTAACTAAAATGTTTTATACACTGAGTGTTTCACGTCCTAAGGGCATTCCCGACAAGCGAGCAGATAAACCCTTTTTGGTTTCGTCCACAGACAACGAGTATTTTTGAATCCACATATTTTTTGGCTTGTTATGCTTTCCGAATGGTCCACAATCAGTCGAACTGTAATTACTTACGAAATCGCCCTCACGAATATTGTTAGGCCCATTTTGCAAATGAAGCATTCTGAAAGCATGTTCAAATACAAATCTTAGAAAAGTTGTTCATACTGAAGATTTAAACATGTCAAGCCTAATATTTTAGGTCTGTTTTACACTGTATACTTACCCTGGATCACGTTCATTAAATATGCGCGGTCCATTCTGCACACCAATTCTTCGGTTATCTCCTCGCTTTAAGAAGAGACAATTAAGGAAGATTATGTCAAAAAATATTTTCCTATATTTGTCGCTGAGCACTGTGTAGAGCAAAAAATTACAAGCCGCATTGATGGAAACCAATAAATTGAAAATATTTCCCAATCCGAGCAGTATGTTTTCCTCCAAGGATCCTTGATCCGGGGGTGTGTGCATTGCCGTATAAATAAGAACAGCAGCAGTAGGCATTTGGCAAACTAGAAACATTACCACGACAGCAATAAGAGTGACCGTGATCCTGTCTTCTTGTCGCATGATTTGTGAACGAATTCGGTTTTTTAAATGGGATGGTGTCATGCTTTCGCGAACAGCTCTTGATTTTTTGACTGCACTGACCAGCAGCCAATTGAGAATCAATAGTACACAGAAGGGAATGATAACGAAAACTATTATTGTCATCCAATTGTACAAGAAGCGGTACTGAGTGTTTTCACCAAGTTTGGTCGGTTTCAGAACGTATGCCTACAGTTAATATTTGAAAGTTTATTAGACATATGTTATCGGCGGAAATTCACACTAATTTTTGATTACTAATATGAGAAAAATAGTAAAAAATGTGTGCCATACCACATTAACTGTATTTGGTTCATCTAAAATCTCTGTGGTGTTATTCGCCGTTGTGAAATTCAGCTGGGATAACGGTTTAGTTGCTGACTCCCATTCGAATGGAGTAGAAGCAGTAAGAAAAAAGCATGTGAGGTAAACCAAAGCAGCAGCGCACTTTGCACGCTGTTCAGTGCAATAGGCCTACAAATAAAACGTAAATATATAATATTGTAAGGAAAGAGGGAAAGTATTAATGCAACCTTTCAGCTTTTACTATCGCTAATATTATAGTAAAAAAGTAGGTACTCATCACTATACATTCAATGTTAAAATAGTTTTCGGTTTGTTATAAAAGTACAAGCACCCAATTTACTGTTTTTCTACTCAATGACGGAGTAAAAATCTCAAAGACAGCGGGCAATATTTTAAAAACTTCATACATTGATTTGGTATTCCTCTGATAATATTTTTTATTTTCAAGGCTAAATTTGTAATTTTACGAAGCATTTTCAAATTTTTGTTTTCGCCATGTACCATGTTTTATTCTGTATCAAAATATCTTGAAAGTTTATAAGTGTAGAGTGTTATGTATCGGACTTTTTATGACTGAACTCGTATAGCACTGAATAACCGTTGAGATTTCTTAGTTCTGAATTTAAATTAAACTTATGTTACCGTAGCAAAAATATGTTGGAGGTGTTCTTAAGTGCTCCACATATGCAACAAATGTTGACATATTAAGGAGCACTTCCTCGCGTCCAAAAAAAGTTTTCTTAATTTGGATAGCTATGATATTTTTTTAAATTAAATTGAATTGGTGACATTGTGTGGGCTAAAAATTTATATTTTTATTGAGTTGTAAATACTACATTATTAATTCATGCAACAAATGTAAAAACTTAACTTTCTCAGCATTGGATGACAAACAGCAATATAGCGTTCCGTTGTAAAGGTCACCGTAAGCCAAACAGACGTGGAACCTGCTCAGTAAAACAAATCAATATATTTTGAAGAAAATGCATATAAATTGTTATTAATTATGAACTATGAAGTAGTTATAAATGTGCCACAATGGATGACCAACTTCATTCTGCAAGTACAACTTGTAAACGTTATCTCGAAATTTCTCATGTTATTCCAAAATACATATTGATTTTGTGATCTGATTTAAATTTTGGTCGGTTTACATCGTTCAAGAAATATTATGAAAGATAGAAAAAAAATTTGCTGCATAGAACAGGCAGTTGGTAGAGATATTAATAATGTGAAAATCACATAAATATGCCAATTGATTGCATGTCACCTTTTTAAAGAGGTTAGGTGTGAACCCGGTTCTAACTTTTCTACGGCGCTAATAAACGGACTTAAAACTAACATGACATGAGGGTCAAAAGGCCAATTTAAAAAATCATATTTCCCGATTACATACACAGCTGTTAGTGCTGCAAATGTTCAGTGATAAAAATCAGGCATCTGCGTAAAAATTAAAACGAGAAGAGAAAGTGTACCATTTGATGCTCTGGAGCATATGTATACATATTGAACAGTTAATCTTGTCCTTTAATGTCAATATTGATTTCACTTTATGCCTTTAGTGGTACGATGCAATATCTTAACTAAATAGTACAGCCCAGAGATTCACGACACACGATTTCTCATGCTAAATTTGATATATGGCATATTATTTCGCAATAATTCAAAACACCATGTAGTAAGATGCCTGCTTTTATCTAATGCACTACCTATCACGAAGTAAGCCGTCTTGGAGTAATACTATTATGTTACCATGGCTTATTTAAGTTCCTTCCAGACCAGTCTCTTGAACAAGTGGAGTAATATACATACATACAGCACGTGTATGACCTTTGTATGTCGTTTTGTGTTCTTGCATGTCGTATGTGTAAGTGGAGTGCCTTTGTTTATATAAAAGTATGAGTTTCGTAGCTACATCATTATGTTTTTATAATGCTTGATACGCCTTTTTGTCATTAGTAAAAGCTAGTAGAGTATTTCAAAACATAAAATACATTAAAAGAATGTAATTTCATGAAAAGCAAGCTTTGTAGTGACATTGTCGATTGAAAAGAACATGTGAAATGCAATCCGGGCCAAGAATTTGCTAAATTTAGGTTGGAAAAATGATCCACTTACATGACGCATCCGTTATCCAAAGTCCAATGGGAATATATTTCCAGTAAAGCCATAAACCCTCCATAAATTGATAATGCTTCCATGACATCGTAAACGAGAATATGAGGTATATCATGTCGGACCAAGCCAATGCTGTTAAATACCTATATTTATGAAAGTAAAAATAAATTTTAACTAATTGGACAGACTTGTTGAACCCCAAATACGAAACTTAGAAGCATCCTGTATAATTAACTTTAGTAGTTAGGAAGATTTCGTCTGACAGAAATATGAGTCAAGACTTCAAACTTCATAGGACCACGCGTAACCTAATGTAGACTAAACTTTGATATTTTATCAGACTAATAATGTAAACAATCATCTATTCTGCAAATTCGAAACATTGTATGCATGTATACTGGAAATTTAAGGGGTCATCATTTATATTCTAATGTAGTACTATAGCAGCTCAAACAAACAAAGGACACTGTCAAGATTGAAACTATATAAATTGTCTTCAAAAAATCACTAATGATCAAAAATTTAAATATATATTTTTTCCATGCATTGTTACTGAAATGACCCTGATTTTTCAAAAACTATTCAAATGGCTGTTTAGAGAAAGGATGTGAATGAAAAATGTAATATCTTGTTACTGGTTTCCCTTAATTATACCTCAATAACAAAATACATCAACACTTATAACAAAACAAGTTATGTACGCATACGTGTTTGAGGATGATCGCATGTTTTTCCGGGTAAGAATAAAAATAGTCACAATATTGCCAGCAAGACCAACAATTAGAACAATAGGAACCAGAGCATATTGGACCCAAAATCGAGTTGAATCTCGAAACGTAACGTCCCAAGTGGTTGGTGGTGTGTTCCCATCCTCATTAGCAATAAGATTGTAGATGTCTGAATAATTTCCACTTACACTCTTCCCATTCATTGTGATGATATCAAAGAATTTTTCTTTGATGGCAGTTGGATGATGACTACAGTTCTACCGGCACTGTTTGACAAACTAAGCTAGAAAAAATAAACAATTTCAAGGATGATGACTTGTTCGAGGTTTATACCAAAACTTTGATAATATCATATTTGATTGCATTACTGCCAAGTTATCATTCATATACATTAAAACGTTGTATTTGCAAATTTATAGGTTTGCAAAGTTTTGCGTCAATACTATTTTGCCATTAATTGTATCTAAAATCATAAAAGAGTTGAAATGAACTTTTCTCTTTTATGACAAATTTGTAATTGGTAATTTATTTTCCAGACGTCTTAATTAGCTTGAAGTTTCGATTTCGTGATATGAATCAAAAGTTACATTATTTTGCTACACGTGCGAGTAAAAATCTCACTTGGGTAAAGCAGTAATACATCATATATTAGATCTTAAGTTTTAAGACGTTAAGAAAGTTGGAAACTTTTTCCATTTACTACTTATATTGCTTAATAATGAGTAGCAGAAAACGTATTTGATACAAAGCTGAACATAAGGGCAAAGCACAACGATGCGCATTTTCCCTGCGTGTGAGATCTTTTACTTTGCATGCTCGAAGAATAGTTTTTTGGTACACAAAACTAAATTCATTTTTTGAGTGGGTAAAGCGGCAAGTATAAAATCTAGATAGAGCATGCAAAAACGTTAATAAAGAAGTATTAAATGGTCAATTTACAACAAAATGAATTTGAGATTGTGTTCTAGGTTGTATTCTTTAAAATATATCTCTGGTAGCTTCACCCAGTGAAATAACATATCTTGTTAGTATTATTGTTTTGAATATAAATTAGAAATTACGACTTGGAGATGACATTGGTATTATTACCATTGAATGCAATAGTTAAACACTTTGCATGTATAGCATAATTAACCAAATGAACCTTAAGGACTCACTGTCAACAGAAATAATAACTTTCAAATTGAAGGGTTAAAGTTATTTTCTAACGATACGTTAAAACCTAGACAAATTTAGATTAAGTGTCGTTGCCCAGCAATCCCACAAATATTTAGAAACAAAACGTATACTCTTATAAAATTTAAATGGAACTGTGAAATGACACCATTGGATTTTACTTTAACAATGTTCGCTAATGTGTTAATATGTATCTAGAAAAACCTTTCCGGCAAACTTCACTGAGCATTACATTCATTCACATTGCCCCATCGCTATAACTTTATATCTGTAATAAGAGCATAAATAGATTGCGTAGCTCAAAAGCGTTTGGGAAACATCATGCAACATATTTATTTGTAATCTTGTTCTCTTTTTTTGACAGCAAATATGTATTAATAAAGCGTTTTGTTAAAGTGAACTGAGTTACAAAGGTACAAACTAATAATAAACTAATATGATCTCGCGTACTGATGAAGTTGACTCGCGTTTTTCTGCGTAAAACACACATGGGGTTTCACACGCGCTGTTATTAATTTCGCCAACTATTATTCACATTGGCAGACTGTGATGCTTTTTTTTAAAATATAGAACCAAGTTTATAGTTAAATATGCACGAATTCTCATGAAAATGATTTACGATATGTGGTTCAAGGAAACAGAGTTACTTTTGATGGTGCCACACTAATGTTCACATATAATAGCAATGATTATTTTACGCATTTAATTTTACATAATATTTATGGTCTTTGTGATTTACTTACCCAAAAATTGTTAGTCCAGTTAACACAGAGATTGTATTTTTCTTGACGATCGATTTGTACTTTTTGTGCTAATGACTAAACTGTGGTAAGCTCTGAGATATTTATTTTTGAATGGAAATAAATCACTTAATCTTCACGTCCGTCATTATAGTGCAGGTACAATCACGGTTTATAATTTGCAAAAACGCGATGATCTTGCTGAGCTTTAAAGTTCCTCAGGCGAAACTAGGGATCTGGTGTGATGAACCGGCGACTCAATTCTAAAGCCAGACCTCAACGGAGTTCTAATTTTATGCTGAAAAGGAAAAAGTTAAAGACTAAAGTAAGAAATTCATGACAGGAAGGTAATGTGAACGAAAATGCTATGTAATGTTTGCCAGAGCATAAATATACGGCTGGAATGACTTACGTATTTAATATCCTCGATACGATAGTCTCTTAGAAGCAGATATGTCTCTTGTATGTCAACTGCTACAACTAACTTTCTCTTCGTTAAAGAATATACCACAAAAATATTTGTTGAACTAAAATGTTGTTCCTAACAAGTATATATTTTTATTTCTGGCAAAACCCAACATCAAACAAGAGAACGGTTGGTTTTCTGATGGATTCGTAGATGTCAAAATGTATTTTTAGGGAATAAAGCAATGTTCTCAAGGACAAAAGCAAGTTTCCTTTTTAAGCAGTACTTCTTGGGAAGCAGAAAATAAATAAAATTTTCTATATTCTATAGTCGTTTATGATGGACTTGTTCGACTTAATATTGTACCCAAAATTTTAAAAAAATCTTTAAACTTACGTTATGGATAGTGAAAATGAATGCAAGACATCGGTCGACAAAGACAAACAGACTGAGACAATGTCTACCTGTTGACTGTTGTTGAGTTGACAATAGTTGGACCATGTAGGGACAGAAGAATCAAATCCATTTGAAGCAATAGTTAGGAAGAATCCATTTTAAACTGTTAATCTTAACCTTGATTAAAACGGATTCTAGAACAGATCTGATTTCTATTTTTTTATACAAAAACCGATACATTTGGCGATTTTCAATATAATTATCATGTGCATGAATAATTTTTAGAAAGCCTCAGCATTGACAGTGATGTAAATTAGCTTCAACACTAAAATTGTTTGAAATAATTTTCGATGCAACCAATAGCCAGCATAATACACTGATTTGCCAAGGTTATATTATTTAACGGGTAAATGTGTCCTACGAGCTGTGTTGTCCTAGCCTTATCAGAAAACTCATTTGTATTTAATTTTACTTCAACAACAAATGAAGAATTACCTTTTTGATATAATTTAGTACTGCCACCTTTTAGCTTCACCGTCACCTTGCTTCCTAAATACGATTGATAAATAGTTTCTCCGACCTATGTTCACTGCAATTTTTCAAAAATTTCAAAGGGAACTCAACTGTACACAGAAGTAGCTCAAATACTTTAGTTTCTCTGTGAACCACCTTCCTCGCCGCTCACTGATTCGGCAATGAAAATCTCTTGAATTTACGCTGTTTGTTCAGGAAGAAACTGTAAATACATAAGTTACCACATAGCGTTGATCGCTGATACGCCAATTTTATCATTGATATGTAGAGGTAGCATGTCACTTATTGCAGCTAAATAAACAACATTTTGAAAGAAGCATTGCATTGGCTATTTCCTTCAATATGTAATACTTTCTCCTTTGAATAAGTGTTGTCGTTCAGATGTCACATTGCATAAAACTTGCGTTTTTTATGTTTCCTATATTATTTTTCTTTCAAAAGATTTTTACTCTCATTTCGAGACAGCCTTATTTCAGCCACGATTTTCTTTACGATATTTCGCTAATGCGATTTCAAAAAAAATCTGACCTTAAGGCGGTTTTCCCACGCACAATTGAGAGTTTTGTAGCCCACGTATTCCCATCAACAATGTGCTTGCATGCCGCAGCAATACATCAAGGCAAGGGTTCGAAGCTGAATACACATTTTGTTATTTGAATAGCAACATTGTGTATTTGAATTGTATATCAACTTGTCGTGTACGTCATTGAACAAGAAATCGTCATAAACATTTAAAAAACATTTGCCTTTTCATGCAATCCATCAAGATTTCACAAGTAAAGACTTTTTTTTGGATATTTATAAACATGCTTCTTTTTATCAAAATGTTAATTAAATTCGAAATCGACCATTTATTATTCGACAGTATATGCCTACTAGTAAGATTAAACTTGATTAAAATTTAATTCTAATCAAATTCGACTTACAAATTGAGAATTAACTGTGACCAATGACACGCCAGCGGTATTATGATGAAGGCTACATGTTCCAACGGTCATTGTTCGCAAGAATTATTTCACAGCAAGCCAAACACTTCCCTAAACGAGCCGACCCAGATTTAGTTTCAAAATATAATATTTTTTGGATTGATAAAAATTTGAATGTGTTCGACATCAATTCCACAATATTCAAAATGTAGGATTCTTTTACGTGCTACCTTGTCTATACATTGCAAACTAGTTTCAAAATGTTACTCAATTAGAGATAAAAATAGTATTCTGTATTATTGCTTAATTGCGTTCAAAATTGGACAAATCCTTTTAGATGCTGAAGTTTAACATTCAAATTTTCTTCTTGTCTGATTGGAAAAGAGGAATCAAGAGGGGGTTACGTAAAACTACATAACAAATGATCATGGTAAGTTGTCTGAATGTTTGGAAAGGGTTTCGTAAGTCTTATATGATATCGTGAAAAAGATGTCCTCATTAAAAAGTATTTTATTCTTATAGAAAATTCGATTCAATACGAATGACGAACGGCAAGAGTAAATTAACGTGACTTCAAAACATCATACATCAGAAGAATGCTACTGCCACGTGGTACAATTGTACATTAAAGCACATTCATGAACGCTATATTGAGTTAGCATCTCATAACAAAAAATCTCTTTGTGTACGGCTTCCATCTAGTATGGTTTAAGAATGATCAACTGAACAACGGATTTGAGTCCTTTGATAAAATAATGATTCCAGAAAATACGACTTGGAAGATATGTAATGTATTTATTAGCGGCTACCACCAAATTCAGCATCTTTAGCTTGGCTTTCAGTGCTAATGTCATTAAAATGCTTTGAAGACTCAAAATTGAATTATTTTGTTTTATTGTAACGAAAAGAAAAACTACACGTGCTGCTGCTAAAATTATACATATTATAACAAAGGGTTTTTGTGTTAGAAGTTCAAAACTATTTTAGATGTACATAGATGTTTCTGTGTGCCTCGTTTGCTCAATGATTGCAAAGCTCTCTGAAGAACTTTGTTTTTGTCTAATTTTACTTTCTTTTCTGGAAGTAGAAATAAAAAAAATGCAACGAGTTCAGCTTTTTCCAAGGCCACTTCATGAAGGAACAGCATAAAATTGATGAAACTTAAAAAAATGGGTTTAAGGTATCTTTTCAGTAAATGAACATATAAGCATGATCTGAATACAGCAACGTTGTATCCTACACATCTAATACAGCAGGATAGAGCAAAGATCGACATTTAAACTATGTAAATATTCGTATATATTTATTTTTAGCAGAAGATTTAGTCAACTATATATATATGTTACTTAGTAGAGCATTTCGATTTCGATCATTTCTGAGGTCTCGTTCTCAAAACTGGTTTTCCTACACTTTCTCCATCGACACATTGTAAGATCAACTATGTATGACAACCATGTTTATATTATTGTGTATTTCCTTACAAGGCTCGAATTTGTTGCACAATTTATATTTTATGCGGTTGTGGTTCGAATAAGGTACGTATTATGGTTCGTTCTTCGTCTGGTGTGGTTGCCACCAAACTAGGATGTATAATATTCGCATAGGCTCTTCCTAAAAAAATTCTCTATGTTCTTTGCAAAAAAAACTAATCAATCTGTAAGAACATCAGCCTTGCCAAATGTAAATTTATTCGTTGAAGTAGCGTTAGATTTATGGCTAAACTGAGGACAAGGTAGATAAAAAGTAATGAAAAGATCTGAATACCCCGAAAAAGAAAATGATATTGAAGCACCAATCCACGCTGTGTTATAAATAAATAATAAAAGAGGAACCCAGAGTAATAAGTACGCAACGAGTTGCATGTACAAAAATAACATGTCATCAAATTTGATTTTTCAAAGCCGTCTTTGAGGAACTGGCTGCACCTGCAAAGACCTATTTTTAACATTCTTCCGCATATAACTCGAGATTTTCTGTAGATAACAAAAGTTCAATATCTTATTACACTTACCAAACCAAATTCAAACTTTTGTACATTGGGCCGTAGAAAAAGCATTGATACTGAGAAGAAATATTTCAGGTAAAGTAAAAAAAAACGTTGAGCTAGTTCTAAAATAAATGGCCTGATTAGAAAAAAATTGAAGATTAAAATGAAGGTAATAAGATATAAAAATACGTAGCGGCAAATATTTGGTCCCTCACGTATTTGGTATTAATTTCCCTCGAACTTTCTTCGACATCGTTTTGCAATGTTTTTGACAAGAAATCAAGTATTCCAAAGATAATTGCTGGTATTCAAATAATAAAAATAATAAGCTCTGGATTAGGAATATGTATTTCGATGAGCCCTGCTTGATCGTAAAATAGGGCATACAAATTGGTTGATAAAGCCCAGACCCGGGTAGCTGCTCAATGACCCATTTTTTAAAAATAAATGTTGATCCAATGTTAAACAGATTTGATATAGAAATGAATTCACAAGCTCATTTATAATCACATAAACACATAATAAACAACTTATTTGAATTTGATGTGGCAATACGTGAAGGTAAGTAAGAGTACGATATTTTGTTATGGTAGTACGATCAATTGGGATGATAAATTATTGAACAATTACTAAATGTGGATACAGATTTCATATTCTTTGATCCTGTAAGCCTGAATAAATGACTTGAATCCCCCTAAAATCCAGTCTATATTAGTAATCTTACTATGTATTTTTCTTCCAAGATACTTTTTGTTTGCTCACAAATGTATGTATATAGCCTTGTAATTTAGCCTTGACAAGAAATTTGTAACAAATGGTCGATCTTAACTGACTTCGCTTATATTTTGGCTTTGAAACGAATTCTCTGATCTGGCCAAATAATTACCTCATGTTGCCTCATGTTAGAAAGGTGAAAATTGTATCGCGATAAGTTCAGCTTTCACCGGATGTAAGGTTGTAGCTAACAACACTTCAATGTAAAAAAGCCAGCTTTTAATGCAACTTTTTGGAAAATGACAAACAAATTGTTTGAATAAAATCCAAACACGGAATAAATTCAGAAAGACTTTTATATTCAACTTGTAAGATTGATTTCGCTTATACAAATAATGCGTTATATTATTAAGTTAATTCTTAACACACAAATTCACATTTAATTTCAAAGAGCATAAGAAAAAGTTGGTAAAAGTGATAACAAATGAAAGTTCTAACACACATTTCGTTATAATGTCTGATCACAAAGCATTTACATCTTCATGTAAATTACAGGTGCATTAGAGTAAAGCTATTGTAGGTGGCGTATTAAGTATCCGATTTGTAGGCTAGCATGAATCGCTTTATGTACACGTTTTACAGCCACAACGACTTCTATTACTCTAGTGGGAAGATTTATGAATTGTAAATTTACAAGTGAATATACACAGGAACATTTCAGCCACTTGTGTGTTTTGTCTGAAATGGTTAGTCGAACGCACATATTGTAGTTGACGCTATTCCGTGCAAAGTGCTTGCTTACAAATAATGCACACAACTGGATTTACTTTCTCCACTTTTATTTCAGGCTCCATCTATCGTGCATATTTACAACTTTGAGATGCCAAATAAAAATTCAAATGGAACGGTTTTTATCAAGCATTTATCAAAATAAGTGAGAGAACTTATCCTTCTTCTTGAAAAAATTGAAAAGGGAAAACGTGCAGATGTAGTTTGCTCTGTTTGTTCGGCTTCATTTAATACTTTTTTATGGTGATTCTTGAGTCAACAATTTGAGTCGTTACTAAATAATGGCAACATGAAACTAAAAAAACTTTGTTTTCTGATGTCTAATTATGTACTCATATACTAGCATGAAAATATACATTCTTTTCTAAGATGTATTATTTGTATTTAAAAAAAATTGACAGTAGTAGCAGTTTTATGCTTTTGTGTTAAATACGTTGAAAATCGACATGGGTATGCACTACTTTGCGTTCAACATCTAAGTAACATTCCGATTTAGTGCGCCTTAAAATCGACGTTTCCACTGCCAACCAGCACCTCAAAAGTCATCAAGTAACTTCCCCTGGTATGTACTTAGTACTCATTAAAGTCATGAAATAATTAATAGTGCTTGAGTATTGTGAGAGAAAGTTCAAAAATTTCAGCTCGAACTGGAGTGCCAATTTGTTTGTGAGCTTGATAGTTTATGATCCTGACATCCTACAATGTCAGCAGTATTTGATCTTAATTTCTCAACAATATTTCGTTTTACTTCTATCTGAATGGATTTGGATGGATGTCGTAGGCTATCTGCGCGAAAACGTTTGAGATGTTGTTCCGCTAACGATTTGTGACATGAACAAAAATAGTAAATAGGCCAAACTTATGTTACGACTTGACAGGCAGAAAGTTTTAGAGCACAGGAACTACGAATTGTGTAAATGGGCGTGTGACTTTGATTCTACAGAAGCATTTTTACGCTGAATCCTATCCAATAAGCCTGTCCGGCAATCTAGAAGGAAAATAAAGTGTGAAATGACCTTTGCCCAAAAAACTAGATGCAGTTTATGAAGGCTCCAACTGAAAAACACTGAGCATTAACAATGCAAAATGGATTTTATTTAAAGTAAAGTAGTTTGGACAAAATGAGTAAATAATAATGTAAATACTACTTATTCAACCCGTAATAATAACAGAAGTTAGCAGCACTTCTACCATAGAAATAAACGAAGTGGTTTTAAAGATCGACGTGTTGTAAATCATAATATTGCTCAAGCTTTCGAATGTAAGTTTCAACGAGTGTGAATGGAAAGTTCTTGGAATAATCCGTACGTATTTAAGTTGCATGTGATGTTATACATCCATCAAAAAGTTTGCGGTTAGTCTTTATACCAGTCTGAATAAAATATTGATAATTAGTATTGAAGTTATTGATGTTTGAAGGTGTGTATATTTAGCCAAAATCCCCCACGTTAATTAGAGTGTCTTCCAGGTGAAAGCTTCTAAAGACTTGAGTGGAACTTGTGTATTTCAAACTAATTATATGTGCCCCAATGTTGAAATATTAATACCATATACAGTTTGAAAAGTGTACATCTTACTTATTTCACCGCTCAGAAATTCAACGCACAATTTACTTAAAACTTGTGGTGTGTTTGTATTTTCGTATAAATACAAATTTACAATATAACTACGTGAACGTTGAATGTAAACATATATAACCCAATTTAATCCTATCTCTACCATAAATGATTCATATATTTAGACAAACAAACTGCTGTCAATATACTCCAACAATAGTCCATTACAACAACTCTATCAAGAATTGTTGTTGTTAAGCGTGTGATCTGATTAACGTTTGTATAAAAGCCTAAACCATTAAATAATAAATGCAAAGGACACATAGTTATGAGATGTGTACATACACATAAACATGTGTCCCTGATGTTTAATATTTTATGACTTGTGAAGGTTCGGTTTGGCAGTCTGTAAGTCAAATGTAGCTTCCTTTTATGAGACTGTGGTTAGTCGTTCCTTTCGTAAAAGATTCGTGCGAGTTTCCTCAATATAAAATCTCCAACAGACCCCATTTTGCGTTATTGCTATTTTGTACTTGTCTTAGGGCAGACTAACTGGAAAATTGGGAAATATATTGTGTATTAAACGCTAGTGGCCATTTTTGGCAAACAAAATTGCCCGTAGCATTTGTTCTACCAATAATAATTTTAGAAAACGTAACTGTTCTGAAGTGTTTTTCTAAAAACTACTGTGAAAAGTTAACTAATAGATAAAAGGTGTAAACGGTTGAGAAAACTAATTTAGTTTGTTGAACAAAATTGTGAAACAAACACAACAGGAAAAAACCTTTATAAGACACCTTTAAATCCACCAAGTTGTAGAATAAACCATATAATTGATTGTGAAATGTTAAAATGTTAAAGTTTTTTGCCAACGGTGGAAACAGAATAATTGTGCAGATATGAGCAGTGTTTTTGTAAAATACAAATAAAGTTGATATACATTTTGACTTAAGCTTATTAGCTTCAACAGATTAAAAAAGTTAACATATTATTTAACAGAAAGTAAGTATTTAAACGTGAACGTAAAATTTATCAACGTGCATTCATCGATTGATTCCGGGAATGAGCGAACGTTTTTGTAGAGATATATAAAATATTTTAATTGAGGGCAGAAACATAAAAAGCGAACTCATCTCTCGTTTCAAAGAGGTTTCTCGTTAATTTTTCGTAGACGTAGCTACTCCAATGAGTATTATATCTTATATTACCAAAATATTTTGAAAACCGTAACGATTTACTCATTATGACCCCGTTTAAAAATATAAAATTTTTAGGATGCCTGGATGTTTTCACATTGGTGTGTCAATTTTTGATTATTTTCGTATTGAGTATACTTTCTCTTTACTTCCACTTTAAAAACGGAATGTATGATAGTATCATCCGTGTATCTTCCTTTTCCCCAACATTCAATCTGCTTACTACCTCAATTGGAAGTTTCGGCACTGTTCAGCAAATTCGAGCTGTGCGAAGTCTTATTATGGCGACAAATAACGTATGTATTGCATGCTTCCAGTGTAGAAACTCTCAAGAATTAATTTTAACCGAATCTGCTGATGTGTACTTTTAATTTGTTTTTAGAATACGAGTGTCAAAGAATTATATGCCATTCGAATCAACTGGGCTTACTGGAATTTAGCAACTTCGATTTTAACATTTGTTTGGTATCTTTTATTTGGGATTCCGATGATTCTTCGGTGTGAATATCCGCTGGCTTATGCAGGTATCTTCTCTTTGGGGATTTCAATTGGTCGTTTGGTCCTTAATTTGGGATTCTACAAAATGCTGGACGAAGAAAATGCTGTTGATCAGGAGTTTGCTATCTCGGTTGTGAGGATTGAAATGTGACTACCTAATTAATTTTCTGATCGTAAACTCAATGAGGTTCACATGTAAAATTAATTAATTAATTCATTTTAATTGTATATAAATTACTGAATATAAATACTTAATTATTTTCACGCATAAATGTAGGATTTATGTTTGAAATAAAATTTGGAAGAATTGGGAAATGAACTGTTTTGTTTGAATGTTTGGTCAATATTTCTGATTTTACAAAACTAATTGTTGCGGAATAAATAGAACTATCACGCTTTCTGTGAGAACCCATTGGTCAACCAGTCTCTTCAGTTTATGACGCGGCATAAAAATTTGTATCCAGTGACAAATGATCAATTTATTTGGACGTTATTTAAGCACTAATTACATTTTAAATCAATATAAGAAAATATTAATTCCCGCCAAACTACAACACTTGCAAAACACCTCTTTATATCTTATAACAATTCGAACCATGAAATGCAGGAGACAAAATTTACAAAAGAATTGGAATTATTTGAGTTTAGTTTCCAAGCTTGTTGATTGCTTTCACCGTTCGAAGAAAGTTTGAACACAGAATTATTTTATATTGTACCTGTTTCGGTAACCACAGTAGTACTTCCACTACTCACAATGCAAGTACTTCAATCCATCATCGAAATTTTGTATGAAATTTGTATGATGTGGTGGAGTTTTTTATGCTGATTCTGATGGTAGGTGTCATTTTTCCGAATGCGCATGTTTGGCATCATCAGCTGTAATTGTTTGGAGCGCGCGCGCATTTTTTAGCGTTAGGATTAAACAAGATACGACGCAAGCATCGACAGGAGAGCTAGTCACTGGGAAGTAGTTCGCTGCTAATGCAAAATACTTGCCACCTTGCCACATAAATTATTCCCATCCATGTGAAATACAAACGTCTTAAGGGGACTTTGAGTAAATAACAAAAAAATAAATAAAAAAAACGTATTTTTACTCATTTGTGTTTTCACCAATTTTCACTCTCGAAACAAGAATTTACAGAGGGTATGTGTTTGACCGAACACCAAATGACAATGTTTGACAACAAACAGCCGTATCATACGAAAGTAGAGAGGAAAGGTAAAAATTACCGTGTGTATTTATTTTCCCAGTGTTCAATGCCACAGGGAGATCTTTTTTTGTTGGATTAGTTGAAAGTAAATGTTACTGCCCGGGGCATTGTAAAAAAATAAAAAACCGAATTAGAGATGTGTTGTGAGCTTGCGATCCGGATATTCCTTTTGGTACAATAGCTTCACATCTAACAATGGAATAAACAAAAGAATGGTTCAGTAAACAGTTTTTTGCAAAGAGGCTCCGAATACAATGTAAATAAAATGGATAAATGCCATTTTGAATATGCGGAATGGATATTACATATATAGTGAGAACCTTGGATTTGCTTACATATCAAGTCACATTGCGACGACTAGGCTCTTGGCTGCAGAACAAAGTGTCCTTGAACGCATGCTTCTTTCGCACATGCTGATGGAAAAATCAATCGAACAAGAAAACTAATTTACTCATATGTTTGCATAGAGGACAATGAAGATTTTTGCCAACAGCGAAATTATAAGATATTCAACAAATTATTTACGAAATGTTGACATCTCAATAAAAAATAAACAAAACGAATTTACATATTGTATGAATGAAGCAGAAGCAGTGTTTATTATTTATTTACTTATGCGTGACAAAAACGTTAGTGGTAGACAAAACACAATGACAGACTTTTTGGCCGTAGAGAAATTCCTAATTAGAATTAGTGTCATGTGTTTACTTCCAGCGGGAACTACCTCTGGGTTGCTTTTGATGATTCAAAATGCCAGTGCTGTTGGATAATTAAACAAGGTAGCTGCTGTGTCTATGAACTGACAATTTTAATAATAAATACGAATTCACAGCTATCTTGGAAAACGGAATGGATTTGCAAAGCGAACTTCTAATTGACCTTGTGAAAGCATGCGAGTTGTTTATTTAGTACTTTGAATTTTTACCTATGCAAATCATTTACCGACGTCAAAAAGTATACAAGATTACGAAAATACATTAGGGCATATTGAGAATCCTTAATGGAACACCCACGCACTACTGTTCAGCTAGAAAAAGAAGAAGGAAAGCATGGCTTTGTATTACTGATCGCTGACTTCCTGTACCTTTCCAAGAATTTCACTTTGCTAGAAAACAACCTCACTCACCTAGGTAATTAGGTAATTGTACCCCTGTAGGCTAACATTACAAGGTTGTCTCTTACTTTGCAGTTCGGGAACTAAATGTCACATGTAAATTACAGTAATTCAAGATACAAATTTATGGTACTACCAAGGATAAATTTCCCAAAGAAAGGTTCTCGAATAGCTCAAAAACTGGTTTGTGGGATAGCGCACAAACTATGCAACAATTTTGACTTTCTTTACGAACCAAAAATGACACGATAATGAAACTCGTTTGCAAATGACTGGTTTTTATTTAGAATCAGTGCTTAAATTTAACAATTTATGCATCGTTTCATTTGTCTAATCAAAAAAGCTGATTTGACTGCTCAGATATGTAAAGCGTGAAAAGATTTTTTTGTTCGTAATGAAATTATTTGTAAGTCTACGTTCATTTTAATTTACAACGAAGCCATATTTTCAAAGCCAAATAGAG
>JAQFZG010000231.1:0-41280 GCA_034695465.1 Entomobrya nicoleti | reverse complement strand
TATATCTGATCCAATGTAACAACATACTTGTATAATTTTCATCATTCTTCTGATTTGATTACTATTGTCTTCTCTGCTGTCAGCAAATGTAACAGCGGTCTCTCATAAAAGCAGTCGAAATAACTTCCCACAGTGACTACTAACCCTAAAACAATAACTGAACGATATGAAATAAATTAGTCGCGCGTCTGTAACCAGCACCTTTCCATTCTATTCATTCTTACTTAACTTACTTGTATCACCCAAGTACTTACAGTGCTACATATGTAAAATAATATTAATAAGTAGCAACTTGCTACTTGTAGCAAATAATGATGAGAGGGAGGTACAGAGATTCGGAAAGCTAAAGGTAACCCCATCCGGACGTTGCGTTGTGTTGTAGCGAATGTAATATATAATTATGAATAAATAAATTCAGGGCAGACCTCCTGTCTTAAATCAAATCAATCTCCACGCACAACACCACACATAAAACCTATACAATTCTCTTCTGATGATTCCGCTTTTAGTTTTGTATTTCTTAAAATACTAATGTATCATACATATTTATCATTACAATGAGTATCTACTCATCGGGTCCAAAAAAATTCAATGAGCCATGAATAAATATGCATCTGATTATGCTGTTAAGATAATTACTATGCCTAAACTAAAGTATACTTGGTATTTGATAACATATAAACAAGGAATTTCTTACAATTTATTTTTTTGCCAGCGGGTTCAGTACACAAATAAAACCTATCCTGAATTATTGTAAATGGCTAATGTTATCATCTTACAAGTTGCTTCTGCTAAAAAATGAACAGATTTCTTTACAAAAAAATGAGAAATGCAAATGAGATGCAATGATTTACTCAAGTCTCGAGGAAAGGTTCAACAAGGCCGACAGAATGAGACAAGCCGGTTGCAAGCCCCTAGCAAAAGCTAAATACTTGTTTTTTGTGATCTCTGATTAGTATGGTCAACTCACATCAAGTTATGCACAATATTTTTTATACCAAGTCATAACATGTATACTTACATCATTTGTACACTTCAACTTCAACTTATGTAAATATATGTATGCACTTCTATGTATCTTGTGAAAGCTCAAATTTTGTTTAAAAAGTATTAAGTTGTTGCGCTGCGCTGATGGTGATCTGATTCCTTTGTGTAAACATTTTTATGATAATGCACCAGACACTAGGTAAGCCAGTTATTTCACAAGGCGAATATTATAAGTTGACATGTACAGCACTTGTACATATTAACGCATTTTGAACTTGAACATAATAGCAAATATTATCTATGTTTTCAAAATCACCACGACTCTAATCCACCAAAATTTATGTAATTACCATTTCAACCTTCCTCCTCTTTATCGTAAATATCGTAATGTAAAATGTGGATCGTAGCCTGTATCATATCGTAAATGTAACTGTTTTACTTGAAGATGGAGTAACTGAATATCATAAAATAAAGAAGGAGAAATGTTTACGCACATATGAAATTCGGATTAGTATAATGAAGTATATTAAGTAGATGAGCACACATTACATTTTGCAATGCCAAATACCTACAGGGATATTGCATTGATTGTTGGGTGAAAAGGAATGTAATGGCTTGCAGTTTGACATGATTAATTTTCTTGAGCCAGTTGATCTCAGCATAAAAACAACATGTTTCTGTTTTGTACTGAAAAATAAGTACAGTCAACTCTTTATATAACGTCTTCTCTAATTCATGGCTGAGAATTTAGCTACCAGATAATCAACAGTAAATGCTTTAAAACTATTGAGAATGTATCAGGAAAGCTTAGTTAGCAAAGGCATAGAAGTAGAAGTACGATGTAATAAAGTTAAATTATCATTTGATACAAATAAAAATTCTCGTTATATTGGGGTATCCGTAAAAGAGATTTGCTCTAATAAGGCAAGTTTACACAGGAGACATGAACAAGCTGAGATATGAAAATTAATCTCTCTTTTGACACAATATATGTATGCATGTACTCAGCACTCTGCTTTGTATCGAAATCAAACTAATCTAAACGATGCTAGAAGCAAACGTGATCTTAAAATCGAAGGCTTGATTAATTTCCGCTTCAAATTTGTCGTTTGTGAAAGGGCCTGCACTACTTTGTTTAAACAGGATCACTTCTTTGAGCCACTAACTTCGTGTTCTTGTAAATGTCTCACAGTCTCATATTCAACTTGTTTCGTGCAAAGTGTGTCGTCATCTGGTTTGTAATTTCTAATATTTTGTCTTGTCCCCTTAAAATTGCCTTGGCTTTTAGCTCAGTAAATTACTTGAATAGATTTTCTCCTCATCAACATCATCACTCATACTTACCATAATCATCATCAAGAATCATCATCGTAAGGAAACGTAAAATATACTGTTAGTAAGGATGTGGCTGTATCAAAGGTTGAATACTGAATACTCGCACGTCGTCAGATGTTGGATACAGACGGATTTTCAAAAGATGAAATTATAAATGCAACGTACCACGACCAAGATGAGGGACGATTTATTAGAAATTTTGTGGAATAGCTTGGTTTTCGTACAAGGGGAGCTTGGTGAAAGAGACTGCTGCTGAAAACATTATGTCGCTATACAGAAAAACATGACAGTATATGCAAATATGTGTGGACACACGCATAATGCCACATGTCATGCACTACATGGCGTGTGATGTTTAAACACGCTGGGAAAGTCAAATGTTATGTATGTATAAATATGCAATACATTTCATTCGTCATCTTCTTGATCATCGTTCCATTTCTCAATTTTCCAGCCAGTCTCAGTATTCTACCCACTTATTCCGTAGAAGTAATAAGGCAACAAGCTGGAAGTTTTATGAATGCGTAAACCACTGCATTGACTATGAGAGTGAGGGAGGACAATCATGCATATCACATCGACACCCACAATCATAATCGTATTGCTTTTCCTTCTATATATATTGGCATGACTTGTCGTTCCGAATTTTAAAAAGTTTGATGATGGTGAAAATAAAAGGGAGAATATTCAAAAGAGAAGGAAGAAAAACAACAAGAAGAGCTTTCTACACTGTACAAGTTCTGGGGACACATTATGCAAGAATGAGTCAAGCAGACATATCTCTCCGAGTTCCAAATGTGACAACAGCAGGGCTAACAAGTAAAATCGACAAGTTTATAGTAGATATCTAAAATGCTGGAAAATCTCCTTCTCGTCCAACAAAACGGACTGACAAAGTGGTTGGTCGTGTTGTAATTGCAAATCTTCTGTTTGTTTCACAGAAAACAGGACACAAGTCATAGTAATGTCATGATGATGTCCATGTCCAGCAATCAAAATGAAAACGCCTACATATTTTATTGTAATTCTAAAGAATTGAGAGTCTCTACACACTTCTGCTGTTCATCCCATCCAAAACAAACAAATAGAAAAGATTTCGAACCCTATCCTCTGACATCTCCAGCATGTAGTGTAAACACTCTCCCCAAGTCTAAACCAAAAATCATAGTTAGTTCGTTAGTTAGTAAAACACCCTATTGTTCATCATCAACATGAATCATGATGACTGTATTATACCCATTCCCGTTCTTATACAGTTTTCTTGTACCTCTTCTCTTTCTCCCTTTTTCCAATTCGTAATATGCGATCTCTTATTTTTCCTCCTGTCTCTGTGACTAAAATGTTGAAAATGGAATGAGTATTTATTTTACGCAAGACAACACTTCTATCTAACAAGAATCACGGACGGACGATTCATTCATTGTGATGATCATGATCATCAAAATGATATCCCCATCGCTCTCCAGTAATAGCAGCAGTGGCAGAGGCAGCCTGATATTTAAGTTTTCTTCCTATTCCCCTTTTCACACCAAAAACGACACACAGAATTGCAATATGTCTTTCTCGTGAATCTTTATATTCCCTCTCTCCAGGTCTCCACTCAATCTATTCATCTAAACTAACTTTGCCTTTTTCACTTGCTGCATTCATACAAGCCAACAATCTGCTCAATAACCAAACCTCGACCCATCATCCCTCTCTCTCTTTTCTCTCCGATTATTTTCTTTCCTCTAAATCTCAACATCTGATTCTCTTCAGTAACATAAATATACCTAAACCACGCTAGCCTATAAAATGACTACGATCATACTTACTATAGTCATCACATCATGTAACAAGGGAGATCATCCTTTTGGTCTTCTGTTTTTTTGTTGATTTTGGTGCTCCCACTATTTTCTTTTATTTCGTTCGACCCTTTATGCATGGCTTTTCTAAGAGAAAATAGGTATGCAAGTGATGATGCTCTTGGATAACAGTCTCAGTAGTCAAATAGATCACAAGTGAAGTGAATGAAACTGGGAAAAACTTCTTATTTTTTCATTCGTTTTTGGTCCTTCTCGAAATGTCCTGTACTACGTTTTTTTCACTAGTAGCAAGACAGATATGTATATAAGTATCGTGTATGTATGGTCCAAACCAAAGATGAATTTTGAATAGGGGTGCTTGATGATGACCATGATGATGCTGATCAACATGAAGACGCTTTTTGCCTGACTGGAGACAAACACAAACAACAGAAGAGACCAGGGACCATACAAAGTATTCAAAAACATGTTCAAATATACAGTTTCATTTCACAGGTTGGATTTGTCTTTTTTCTCTTAACCAAAAGCATAGTCAGTAGTAGTTGGTAGTAGCCAAGTATGCTAAGGAACAAAAAAAGGTTCACCTATACTTTTCCTTCTCTTTCTACTTTTGATTCTAATAATGCTTACTGCTACTTTCCCCATGTATCGTGCAATGAATACGAATTACATTTTAGGGGGGAAATAACGGAAACTAGAGAGCGGACTTTATTGTACTTACTTTTCCCTGTAAATGAAAGAAGCTCGCTGGCTGACTGAATGATAAGAAGCGCAAAGACCCTCTTCTTCAATTTTCTCCCTAAATATGAACATAACATACTCCATTCCAATAAGTATATTAGTATATATCTATCTATAGCCTAGGCAAGAGGCTGAGCGATCCAGGGCCCAAAGTGAATGAATTCTATTTATGTG
Organism: Entomobrya nicoleti; assembly: GCA_034695465.1. Taxonomy (NCBI): domain Eukaryota; kingdom Metazoa; phylum Arthropoda; class Collembola; order Entomobryomorpha; family Entomobryidae; genus Entomobrya; species Entomobrya nicoleti. The sequence goes on along the minus strand of JAQFZG010000231.1, from coordinate 36,238 downwards.
GCATGGCATCAACAACGCATGGAAGCGTACACAAGTCTTGACTAAGGCTGGCTCCAGTTCACTCGCCAGTAAATAAATTTGGTATAAAAATTGGGACGACACAAATATTTACTATATATTTTGATGGAGAAGTCTAGTTTATATATAAACATTCCTGTATGAAAGAGTGGAGTAAGTAAGCAAAAAGTGCGTCACTTCATCTTACTTCCTCCTCCATTTCCTTCTATATCTTCATAAGACACAGTGGTTGTTTGTGTGTATAATAGTATTTCTTTATCCCAGTATTTCCTCGCAGTAAGCAAAAAAGAGAGGTTATTATAATCATAATAACAATAAAAACATTTGCAATATATGTCGGCGTACCGTTTACCAAATCACAAATGAAAAAAAAGATAAGAGAGAGAAAGAATGGTAGTGCCCATTGACCAAAGCCAAGGTACACACAGATTTTAATTCATCAAGAAGCATACTGAAGGAACAGGGACACTGCACATCCATTTATGATGAAGGGTCATTCCATGGGTCTAGAAATGTCTTTCTATTTTGCTAGTGACTTTTTTGCTGGAAGAAAAGTCCGCCAATGAGAGAGGCACATCTAAACTGGGTTAAATCAAGCATGATATCCCGACGACTTTTCTTCGGGTAGAGTATATGTGCGTTGAGTTTGGAAGACGAAGACACGTCTTAAATATATTCTGAACAGGCTCCATTCTCCATTTTTTGTCCCAAAAAAAACAACAAGGTCCATCCAAATACTGAAGTAATGTATGCTTCTACTTGTTTTTTCTTATTACAAAAGTATATTGCATTTTGTATGTATAAGTACTATATGGACGCTTGGTGATCGTGAGATCAACTCTCTAGTCTCTTTAGCTATTTATTATTGGTTATTCTGTATTCTAATACATATGGCAGGTCATTACTCACTTTTTGATCAGAAGAGAAGAGCTCACTACCTTTTCTACTTTTTTGGTTAAGTAAACCTTACTTGGCATTTCCCTGACAAGAAAAAAAACTTTCTTCATGAAAAAATGTTTTTTCTTGTCAGCATCGTCGTTCCACCGAATAAAATTGTTAGAGAAAGAGGAAAATCAAAAAGAGGTTCATACTTTCCCTGGTACTGGTCAATGAAGGAGTCAGAGCATGTAATGCAATAGCAAACAAAGAAGAGAACCCGGTCGGTCTACTTGCTATCGATGATGATGAGGATAAAAAGAAAAAGAGAACGAATAGCATATTAAAAGTTGAACCCATTTTTACTGCTGCTACCTTTTTCTGCTAGTTTGCTATTACTACTTTCTTCAACATCTTGGAAAAGTAAGTAAACCAAAAAAAGTAAGTACATGTGGACATGGTATTCCTTCTTTTTGACAGTTGTTCTTACGTTTCGGTTACTTTCTTTTTCACTTTATAAAAAAAGTTAATGCTACCTTTTCGCTAAAAAGTTGGTATGTGGGCGATCCAATCATTGGCATCTGTTTTGGTTCACGGTTCATTCGAAAAAGGGAAAAGGAAGAGATCAAAACAGATAAAAAGAAATTGTAAGTTTGGGTTGGTTCGTTTAAATAGAAAAATATGTTGTAGGAATATGCATTCTACTACTGAAGCTTATACGTAGTTTGGTCATCCATCCTCATTTTCATTTAACAAAAAAAAACTTTTGCTTGCTAAACGCAACCAAACGAAAAAAGTTGGGGTCCTAAAACGAGATTCATAATAAACGAACATAAAAGTATCATGTAACTTTCTCTTTCTTTGGAAAAAATGGAGATTATGTTCATGTTGATGATGCCTTCCAAAAACCTCAATCCTATTTCCTGTTGTACAAAGTACAAAGTGGGCAAGAAAAAATCAGTCAACACATGTTTAAAACATGAAGTGGAAACGGCCTCATTACTATACTACCAGTATACTTTAAATGCGGTTATGAACTATGAGCAATAAAAGAGGAGAAAAGTAAAGTAAACCCTAAAATTAAGACCATCACGTTTCAATTTCAATCATGGTTAATAGATATAACGAATGCTAAGGTACTGTTAGGTTTTCTTCACCTAGTGTGAATGCGAAAAAATGCCAAAAGTTTGGGGCCAGAGTTATTACACTACTCCACCATAAAAGCACTATTACGTAATTTTAAGCCGTCAATAATGCCGTCAGTCTATTGGAATTTTTTCGTTGTAAGTATAATTGCTGATACAACGTTGTATTTGCATACCCACTACTCGTGCATCGTTTGCATGCATATGTGGAGTGGAGCATTTGCATACATGCCTGTCTCGTATCTGTCGATCCTCGAATTTGGAATGCGAAATTAATGTGCTCATAATAACGCTTATTACAAAATTGAGAATGAAAGCAAGATACAAACTTAAAAGCAAAGTTCTTGTAAAAGTTTTGTGAGCTAGTAGTTCATAATAGTTGGAGTCTCATTAATTCTTACGAGTTTGTGAAATGTAGAGTACTATTTGATTGATTAATTATTTTGTTGAATTCAGTATTCAAGTACGGTTTGAGTTCAGTGCAGGAAGTATAGTAAGCTACTGAAACGATTTTATTAAGTTTAAAGTAGAAAAATCAAAGACGATGGCTGGAAGGGGCAGAGGTCGAGGTCGCGGACGAGACTTATCGTCAATGAATGGTGACACGGAACGTCAAGCTTTTCAAAACCCCATGAAACGAATATCAACAAAGGAGGAGGACTTCTGCTTAATTCCTTCACGACCCTCCTATGCTGTAAGTAAGGAAAACGGTGTTGCGGTGTCGGGAAAGAAGGTCGAAGTAATTGAAAAATAAAATTAAGGTAATTTTTCCCTTCTTTAGTATTCACATTGATTAATTTTCCATGTTGGGGTTTAAATATGAAATAGGCGTCTCCGTCTCCACCTGCATCATCGGGACCTAATGATCAAGTTGTTACTGGGAAGGAGGTCGAGCTTACTTGTAAAGTGGAGGCGATTCAAGACGTGACCAGGATGATGGTTGTGAGGAAAAGGTTCCCAAATGAATTTTACATGATCAGAGAAAGTGACAATTTTGAGTTTTCAAAGAATAAAAGAGTTGCAGCAGAATTCCAGGGAGTGATGAACACAGCGGAAATGCCACCTCACACGGTATAAAAAATTCTGTGTGCGTTTACATAAATTCGTCCGTAAAGAATTAGAGTTATAATTTCGAACCCTCTTAAATTTATCTAGTTCGTAGTCAAACCGGAGCTGCAGAAGTGCTACGCTTACCAGGAGCCTAGATCAAGAACCTGGTCCCGAGTTCGACTTCTGAAGGTGATGGACACCAAGTTTATGGAGGTAGCTATGGTGTATTACATTGACAGGATGTTCAAAGAATTGGTACCTCTTCGTGCTTTGAGGCAGCTACCAGAGAAATGGCTGCACCCCGTTGTACCAATTTTCAGATGCCACTTGTACGACATCATCCCTATCAATGGAGGTGGAGATTACCAATGGTCTGCTGAGGCTAATGCGTTCTTTGACACGACGGTTCGAGAGAACATGTGTTACTTGGTTTGCCCAGCAAACTGGTCAGCAGCCAAAGTTCATGGAAGCTTGATTGACGAAAAATACGATATTGGAGTGTTAATTTTCTTTCCATGCCCCAAAAAAGGGCCGTTGAGGTGTGTTAACTACGAAATGGTGACTAAAGGTTATGGATTGGCCGTTGGACCAGGGTAAAATGTTTTACGAAATAATGTGACCAATAAGTTTGATTTTAATTTTTCACTAAATCGATTTAATTGATAAAATATTTTTATTCTTTAGGGCATCGCATATTAATATGCTGTACTTGCCGAAACGTTTACCAGAGTACAACCGTCAGATCAACGGGGGATCGGAAACAAGTTCCTTTTTTGGTAATATATTTTTTTTGTAATGAGTTATTTTATTAAGACCTATAAAAATATTTAATACGACATTTTTACTATGTGTTTAAATAGTCAAGAAGAATCTAACTTCCCAACAACTTGCCCGGAATCACCTGAGTCAAATTAAAATTTGCCATGTTGTGGACCCAAGCTGTTTATTTGTGCAGATGTCAGCAAAAATGGGAGAGTTCAGGGCTATGGAGGAGGATTTGGGGAACGCAGTTAAGAATTTGAAGGCGATACCTCCAAGTGATTTCAAAGTTGGACTTTCTGTTGCTTGTGCATTGACGGGATATACACATGCTGAACCTTCGTGGAATCGAGCAGTTATATATGATGACGCTGTGTGTGCCAAATGTATCAGAGTAAGTTCTATGAAACATTGTTTGTAAAAAATATTATTTGCGTTTGTGCAGTAGTTATAAATTGGCCATTATTTACTTTCTGTTGTTTCAGGTAATTCTTGTCGATTACGGTGAAATTATCACCGTTTCGATCAGCAGGGTTTTTCCATTGCCGGATCAATTCCAAAAGATCAATTCTTTTGGGATTCGACTTCATCTTAATGAAATCTATCCGGTGGTACATGTTGACGACCAGAACTCCACCAGCCGTAAGCCACCAACAGTCTGGTCTGCCAGGATTATTTCAGCATTGGATAGTTTGATCTGTGCTCTGGAAATGGACAAACCAGTTTACCACACATTCCAACCAAGCTTTTCTGATGTAATTAGACTGAAGAATATACGCCAAAAATTGGAATTCGATATGAAGCAACTCAAATGGAAAGCATGTGAAACCAGAGCGGAGGAGCAAGGAGCACTGGGAGAAACTCATGAAAGAAGTGTCCAACAGAATTCGCTGCTGACATCCCATTTTTACTCTTTTGGAGTCGACATCATGTACGAAGCGGACGAGAATCATGGATTGTTCGCTAACCAGGAATATCTCACCGATCTATTGCTGGAGTGCGCCAGAGGCTATGTCAGATTAATAAAGCCCCGAATTAATAGAAAGAAGTATTTTGGGAAACTCATTGAATTGTATGAGAGCCAAGGAATGTAGATGAGTTCAACTGAAAAATTTGGAATTGAACGTGTCATGTGTATTGAAGCTTGAAAGTTAATTTATAAACATGTAATAATGAAGTTGTTAATTATCTTGAATTATCTGTGTCACCGAGTTAAATTTGACATTGTACAGGTTCAATCTAATGTATAGTCAATCTGGGCCTACGTTAAGCAGCTTAAATGTATTTTCTTTAAAGTGTTTTGCTATAAGTTTTCTGTGTGGCTAAATTTTTAATCAAGCTTAATGTGATTTGGAAGCCAAATGAACTGATCTATTTCTAAAATTTACTGTACTAATATAACTCTAGAACATGAATTATAAACAAAAGGAATTTTAATGTGAAATAAAATGATAATTATGCGCATATTTTTCAGTCAAATTAGTAGTACATGGTTTATTTCATGTCATAGTTAAGTTTTATAAATACGTACTTTGTTATGTAGATTAGAAAACGTATTTCTATGTACGCATTCCTGAAATTCTTCTGTGTGGACTCACACGCACACCCTCGTTGAATTTATTTATGGAGTTTTTTGGGGGGTGAGAATTATTATACAGCCTTAGAAGTAAAACATGAAAGCACACACGAGAAGATTTTTCTTTTTTTACTGGATATAGGTTTGAATGAAAATGTATATTCAAATGAGTTAACACGATGGTTATCAAATGTATTCGCTCTACCCAGTGTTGTAGACATAGAAGAGCTACTTTTGTAGCAAATTTGATAATCAATGGACCATTTGGACTTTTGCTTGTTAGTTGCTACGAATTTCTTTGTTTCTTGGATAATGTATTTATATCGACATATTATCAACTACCAAAAGTTATAACAATCACGGTACTGCTAGATCGCTGTGCTACCAATAAACATCTCGGCACACTGTGGTAATAATATATGTGTATATTGTGTTTCCTAACCTGTGCGTACTGTAGCACTACTGTTCAAGCAAAAGTTCATTTTCAATACAACGTAAAAAGCGTGTTTTAAATTTTTACATAAAAAGGGAATGTTTTGGATTTGAAAAGGTTGAAATGAAACAAGGAAAGAATGCATGTGAAAAAGTTAAAAAGATCAAATGAAAGATATTTAGAGACATCGCACATGTAAACCAATCCCTGATGTGATACAAATCAGCCTAAAATAGTTAAGAATTTATGAAAGGAGCGACCATCACAATTTGAAAAATGGTATGATTTTGAACAGAAACGGATTCCAGAACCGGATCAGGGGACTCAAAAAGGTAAAAATCAGGATCGGATCCTTTTTGTGTTACAAAATGTACTTTTTTTAAACGTGGGCAACAAAGAAATAAAGGAAGAGATGTTTTTTTTTCGAATATCACGAAGGTTCAGGTTCACAAGTCGATAACATGCTATCCTTTGTCAACAATGCACTGTGCATATGCACATATTTAACTACATTTGTGTGAACAGCAAACACATCTTGTAAAAATATTTTTCCAACATGTTTTTCTTCTCTAACTTATATAGCTCGCATCTAGTGATGTTAAATTTATACTCATTTCCTGTTTAAGATTAGTAAATGAGCAAAGTGAAAAACCAATAGATATTTTTGAAGGGAGTCATCTGCTGACCTTGTCTTGACCTGCCTTTTTCTTTGCTGCCTGCAAGAGTCAAAATACATTAACTACATGGCCACCATATGTGGAATTTTCAGATTCTGAGAATTTGTGACACTTTACATTCTAATCCATTCTAAATTCAGTTAGTAAAATGATAAATGTCCATATTGAACATAAAATGTATAATTTCCCTGCGTATTTATAGTTATAAAGTGTACAAGAGTAGCACGAAATAAGCTACATTATATTAACAAGAGAAAGCGAATAACCCATTATCCTCCACTACCTATCAGGCCTTGTATCTTCTTCGGGATTGTATTTCTGAAATTCACACTCAGAAAGCTCATCCAAGAGAAATGATGCCATGTAAATCCTCCGATTCCGGGAGACATTATAAAAGAGGAGGTGCAGGTGTACGGTATATGTCAATAATTCGTAATCCTTTTTTTCAATTTATTTTAACCATGTCCGTTCCTAGTCTGTACACTATACATTCACCCAACTTACCTCTGCAGTAAAAGCCACGGGACGACGAACAAACGAGCAGCAGCTGCCTATCACATAATGCTAAACGCAAAGTAGAACGTTTGAAAAGTTTGAATAAACTGAAAAAGTCAGAAATCAAAACCAATAATTTCCTCTGCCGAAAACCTTTCAATTTAAATAAATTAGCAAAAATGACTAATGGAACCAAAACTGAAAGCTTAAATATCACTAATTCTCTGTTTGTGCTTTATTAAATGTGTGCACTATGCTTTATGATAAATTGTATTCTATAAGGCATAAAATGAATAGCTGCTATCAAACAGCAAAATATTGAACCCAGAACTGATACTCAACTACTGTCGGCATTTATTCACGCTAGTCAAAAATACATATATATAATTTCTTGCATGAGACAGGCATGCTAAAATTGGATAAATGTGAGCGTGCAGAAATCATTCAATTCATAACTAATTCATTATAACATGGTTGTGTTACCCGGAATATTATTTTCTAACGAATAATAATTTTTACTGATAAATTGATGTTTGTGAATGCAGTAGCGTCTAGAAATTAAAGCGCAGTGACCATACAAAGTCCACTAAACTTAGGAAAATTATTTTTGAGATTTTATTTTTTTAACCAAAAAATGGCTGGCATTTGTACTTTATTCACTATACTTGTTTGATTTTATTTGCAAACATATATTCAATTTATCAAAGCGTACCGAACGTTCAATTGAAATTAACGTCCATATTTGAACAAATGCGTTTAATGATTGTTCTCCAATTAAATTTCTTCTTTAAAAAATGATAACTGAGAATATTAAATACAAAAACTCATATCGATGAACTAATAAAATGGTTTTTAATTTTCATTCAATTTACTATACCCAAGTTTTTGTCCACGTTTTGCATGATCAGCCACGTACCAACGTTTTCCCATACGAGTCCCATTTTTTGTTACTTTTTAATTCTTCCGTTCGTTCTTCCTTTGCTTTGTTGTGTCGACGTGCTTTTCCCCTGGATATACAATACACGTTTATTACTTACAAAAACAGTCCCCACACACACACTCTGTACTTTCAGTATCGATGCCGATTCTAATGGCACAAGCACTGCACTGGCCTGGCATCACAACTTGATGTGCTTTTTCCTCATAACGAAACCGGGCTGGTAGAGTTAGGGAGAAGAGCAGTAAAAAGACGAGAGCAGATGGCAAGCACAAGTTAGTTTACTACCAACTGTGGTCCCTTCCACACACACAGCTCATGTTCGTCGTGAGCACGTTTCTTCAGAGAATATCAAACAAAATTGTTGGTCGCTTCACTGTTCATTCGTTCGTGTATTGCCGGTTCTCTGAGAAGGGCTTCAGCATCAGCATCAATATGAGAAAATCCTCTTTCTTTACATTACAGACAAACTTCAAACCAAATATTTCGTTTTTGTGCGACACCACATCACATTGACATTGGCTTTGTGAACCTCTGTTGTAAATGGTGCATATAGGTGGTATGGTGTTTATTGTGGCTGAAGAAAATCTTCTCGAAAAATTATCACCATTCCATTTCATGTGCTCATCTTCTCGTCCTTAAGAATACATGGGACGTTTTTGTTGTTGAAAAGGTAATTCAAATTATTGCCTTCTCTATAAAGTCAAAAGTGATGAACTGGATTTAACAGAAATTGTAAAGAAAAACCACACACCTTATTCTCGGTATTGAATACATTATACTCTCGTCGACATACACTGTAACGTTACATCTTTGATAGAATTTGGATTATGAAAAAGGAAAGGCACATATTTTAACCACTGCATTGAACAGGAAGATATCCATAATATTTTGTTATTACTGTCATTACCTCACCATTTTCACAAAGACATCATCATCATCATTACTACTTTTGATTGTGGGCCGAAGGACTGCACTTGCTACAAAAATACAAGGCAGCAGCAGAAGGTACAATTTTGTTATTGCTGGACAAGTCACGGGAAATGTTGTGTTTTTAACCTAAATTTGGTACATATATTTTTGAGTGTGTTGTTTGTGCTGCAATGCAATAAAAATTAAGTGGAAAGTGTAAATCCTGAGCATTGTTTTACAAAGATAAAAATATTAATACAACCTCTCCTCTTCCTGTCATATTATTACACTGACTGACGAAGGCGGATTCTTCGCTTAAGTGCATGTTGACAGATGGGTACAAATACAAAACAATTTTTGGAAGATAAAAACATTTTTTTCCAAAAAGGGGAATTGTCGTAATTCCCATCATAACCTTTCATTGAAAATATCTATCACAATCTTCATCTGTGCACATACCATTTAATCATATCCTCTTTTTCATCACAAGCGGATGATGTGAGATGATGTTATCGTCACAAGTGTAAATGTGTCAGTTCCTGCCAAACATCACATCACCACCAAGAAATTTTGATGACTGAATGTAAAGTGAAATGCTACGGAATAATAGCCCCTTTACTTAAAAAAAGGGGACAAGAAAATTCAAAAAAGTCAGTTCTGAACCATTTTATTTTTCTGATAAAGCAGAAACGGTGAAATGAAGGAAATACGACAAAACATTTTATTACAAAGAGAAAAAAATGTTTTCTGACTTTTCTCATAAAATGCTGTAGTTAATCTGAAGTATTCACCCAAAAGAATATAATAGAAATAGTTTGAAGACCTCTTTGCACTTTGCAGCTGCAGGATAACGGATAACTAACTACTTCACCTATAGTAGTCACCGTGTCGTGTGCACTTGACAAGGTCTTCAACCCCAGCAAAAAAAACATGTTCTATGATTGAAGTTTGAGCACATCTAATAATTTGGAGCCTCTTATAGAAAAAACCATTCGCTCTGTACTCTAAAGAGGAAAATTAGTTTTAATTAAGTTTTTATTATTGATCAAGTGCAAACCAATGTCGTGGTGTGGCATTGGTATTGTGTAAACCACTGGATGTATTTGTGTATATGTGTTTTACCACACAGTGGCATGGCATGTCATCGTCCACATGGTAGACGGCAACAAAACTGTAGACATTAAAGAGAGAGAGAAAAGAAAACTTTTTCACTTGATCCATTCACAACAACAAGGAACTTTTACTTTTGGAAATAGTTATACATTCTCGGTGAGTGAAAGGATTCCAAACAACCACCACACCGCGCACATCACCCTTGCCTTTCCTTCATCAAACGTTGATTTGCTGGTTTGGTTTGGTGAACTTTGTTGAGTCTGCTTTCTCGTGTGTTGGGAAATGTGACGATGATGGATTTAATAACATTTAATGTATATTATTATTTCATTGGAACTTGATTTGAGTCGAGAGTTTCATAAAACGAAAAGGGGAAAGGACAGAGGACCAACGACAGAAAGGCCTATATACAAATATGTATATATAGCATTTATGTGACAAGTGAAATGTGAAAAGTAAACATTTGGAAAGAAAAAAAAACACTTAACTAGGTTTGCGTTTGTAGTAAAATTGAATACTATTTTTGGAGTTGGGATTATATGACGATTTTGCACGCATTCGTAAATCGCGATACTACTACAGGAATGCAATGTTAACATGCAATCAAAAAACACGGAAAAGTTGGATATTTGAAAAAAGTTTAACGTGAGGCCAGAAGGATGATCATGCATGATGATGCATTGTGCGTTGTTGAGCAAATTAGAAAAGAGTGAATTCACTGGAAAAAATTGCATTCCTCTTCGTCGGTTTCTTTTTGCACGAGAGTAGAATAGAAAGAGAGAGTGAACAAAAAATTGAAGAGTAACATGCCAGCGTACAAATTCAGTTTATCCAATTTAACCGAATCCCAACCACAAAACAAAAAAGTGAAACACAGGAATTCTCGAGTTTCGTTACAAACACTCAAGGATTATTGTATTCAGTTACATGATTTTATGTCCTAGCATGAATTGAACGAACTGGCGTTTTCACTGGTTGCTCCTTTCAAAAAATTCTAGCTGCCTTCGCGTTTATGTTAAGCCGGCGGCACTGGTAGAAAGTACGCATGCAAATATATGGAAGCATGAAAAATAGCAAATAGAATTGTGTGCTTACTTGCAAAAAAGAAAGACAAAAGTGCTATAAAAAAAATTGTGTGTTCAATTTCAATCGCAAGAAGCAACAACAAACACCAATAATACAATATCTTGCTAGAATGAAAATGTATGGAAAACCGTTATGTGATGTTGCAGCTACATCACTGGATAATGTGTTTAGAATGCGTAGCAAAATACACTTTTAGCTAAAGAGAAAAAAGGATCCACAATTCCGAATATTTTATTTGGATTTTCTGGATAGAAACTGGAAAGACTTAAGTAGGCTTTCATTGTTGAATTTTGTGCATTGCGTATTCGAAATCCTGCAAACTTGATAAATGGAAAGACTGCGGACCGAATAAATTCGATATATAATTTGAATAAATATGTACATTTAAAAGGAACCAGACTGGAAGGTTTTTTTTACGAAAAGTGTGTAAAATTCTTTGATAATGCAGTGGTGGGGGAGGATAACAAAATACGAGGAACAGATGTTTCCCCACATGAAGTACAGTAGTTATCATTATAGCTGTAATAATCGTATTATCACTGAAATCGTTGGTGATACTATAAATGTCCTAGCCAGAGCATCCAGAGAAAGCGCAGCATCATCGCCAAAAATTATTAGCTTAAATAACTGTTATACATAGGAATATATTTTCCTACTTTCTCTCTTCAAATATGTCTACTTCCGTTGCAAGCCAATCATCAACGGCAGCAGTAGCAGCAGGCACTCTTCATAAACAACAACAGCAACAACATCATCAAAGACAAGTGTTCAACTGGCTGGACGATTTGAACTTAACTCACCTCTTTGACAAATTCATAGAGAATGGCTATGAGGATTTGGAGTTGTGTATGAAAATTGGTGAGTCAGATTTGAACGCTATCGGGATACAGGATCTCCGTGAGAGAATATCTTTGCTCCAAGCAGTTCGCCAACTGCAGTACGAGCTCCAACAACAAGTACATCATCGTTCTCAGCAGCAGCATCAGAACAGTAGCAGTCACTCCAACCCGTTTTCCAGCGGCGGTAGTATTATTGGTGGCGTTGGAGGTACAAGTGGAAAAAACTCATCTTCTGTCGTTGTGCCCAGTTCATTTCTTAAAGCATTGTCTCCCACAAGAAGAAAAATTCCTGGAGACGTTGTAATAGCTAGTGGTAGCGGCCCTACTTCTAGTAGACCTTCCAGTCGTCTTGGTGGTAGCACGTGGGGTCATCATAATAGCCAAAGTGAAGAAGTGGAGCTACAAGAGATAAGACGATATCACCAATTCCAGCAACAGCAGCAGACACATTCCCCATCAACTGCTCACGCCCCATCATCGCCACAAAGTGCATCGGCAACAGCACTGTCATCATTTTTCCATCAGCAACAGCAGAACACATTCAATGACTTGATACAGAATCATCAACGAAGAAATAATGGTGGTGGAAATGGCTTGGAGCATCAACAGCAGCAATCCTTGTTATTACACGGCCGACGGACACTTCCCCTCCATCAACAACATCTTGCAGGAAGGGACTTTGCCTCTGCAGATGACATTCATGACGGGCCCGTTGATCGTGATGATGATGATGACAATGGGGATTACTCCGAATGCACTGATTTTGATCTGATCTTGAGTGCACAACGAGCTTGCTCCACAAATATTAATCATAACAATAATATTCATCATCTTCAGCAACTTCATCTGAGTAGAGACCAAGGTGGGTTGGGTGGAGGTTTAGGGATTGGTGGTATTCCTCCCTTTTTCGGGGAACAATGTTCTTGTGATTGTGGTTTGTATGCTGAGGACGGACGGCCACTGTGTCGAAATCCCCATCTTCATTTTAACCAACGACGAAGTAGTGGTATTGAGGACGACGAACCATTTTACGAATCAGTGTCACCTCAGCCACCTCATCAACACCACCAACAAACGCCTCACCGTCAACGACACCCGTCAAGCAGTAACAATAAAAAGCAGCAGCAGTATCTCCAACAACCGAATCATGTAAATTATCCAGTTCCTCCATTACCACTTAATTACGGCAGTGGCGCAGGGAAACTGCTTGATCAGAACAATAGTGGCAGCGGTGGTAGTACAAGTACCACCACAACTTCTACCAGTGGTTGTGTTGTGGAAGATAATAATAGCAGCAGTACTGGTGCTAGTAGTGTTGTAAGTGCTAATAGTAGTAGTGCCAGTAATAATGGCATTCATTCCCAACCTAATTTCATCATTCTCAGAAGCCAATTAAGGGATCAGATCATCCAAGACGGGATCAACTTTTCACGGGTGAGTGAATCAACTCCCTTGGCAAGCTTCCTTACACAGTTGATATAATAATCATTTTGTGTATGCTTGCGTACACCACTTCCTCCTCTTCCCTTTTACATTTTTTATGATACAGCTATACTTACAAGTATAAGAATGATTTTGTCGTACTCTCTCGTATATATACTTATTGTTCAGTCTCATTCAACAACTCAAGTCAGAGTCCAATCATCAAAAAAGATTTCCAACAAAGCAAGAGCCACTATTCTTTTTCGTTGTGGTTTCATTTCGTTTGGGTTTCTATTCTACAAGACCAGAGAGCTTCCGTTCGAAAGAGTACCTCAAATTCAAACCTCATTCCATTCCATGTCAGACCACAATATCTACTCGGTTTCTTGGGGTCTCTTGTGGGTTTCCTCGCTCTTTGGTCTATTTCTTTTCATAAGAGTTTTGGTTTTGAGAGAAGTACCTTTCATTTCATTTCTTACCAAACCAAACTTTTTTTGTGCTCACCAAACAGTAATAAAAGTTATGAATATAATTATTATGATAATTACCTGAGAGTTCCCGATCAGTCCATTTCATTCGCTTGCTTACTCACACAAACGCTCAATAATCTCCACAACTCATTTTATTTTAGTGTATCCATTTGAGAGCCAAGCTAAACTCAAACTTTCAGCTATCATCATCCAACCAACCGAAAATTACAGCCTACTTTCAGTCAGTCTACCATGCATATATTATATGCTATGATCGCAAACAACGTAATTTCCATTCTCTTTCCATTCAAATTGTCTTGTCTGAGTCTCTCGTGAGAGAGTAAAAACATGATCCAGCCTAAATCTCACACAATTAAAAAAATGTTCACTGCGTTGTTCATTTGATTTTCTCTCTCAAGTCTTGTATGCATATCATCACACCACCATCATCAACTAACTTGCATTCATGCATACATAATGACTTTATTTTTATATGATATAGTGTAACGATATGATAGTCCATTCAAAATCAGCCATGTCTCTATTCTTTATTTAAGTGGAAACAATCCTCAAAAATTGATGTTCTGATGAAATGGTCATAATTAAAATGAACACGGGTACATTTTTAACGCAAGAACAACTTTTACAACTTACACGGACATTAATTAAGAGGACAAGTTTTTAAGTCCGAGCAATAGATCTAATTAAGCTTATAATATAATGTTGTACATCCCAAATGAACGCATATGAAATAAAAACATGAAATAAAAGTAAGTTAGTACATTACTCATTATTTTACTACTTTTGTGCATCATTACAAAAAAGGAACCATAAACGTTATCAAACTAACAGCTATTTTTGCGGAACATGAAACATTCTCATCATTTTCATTCCCATTGCAATCCTCCAGGCAGGAGAAAAAACGTTCTTGTAGACTGGAAATGATGAGTTGTAGCATGACCGTGTTCTTATTTTTAGTTTAGGATATCATCAGTGAAAATGGCTCTTTTATACACTGTAATAAACGGCATGGGAATTTTTTATACTGTACTAGTAATATAATACATACATTCCTTTTGTGTGTATACACAGAACCGGATCCATGTGCCGTTCCGTGCTTGCGCGTTTTTTCCTTCGCGTGGACATTTCGTTTGTCATTTTCCTTCCAGACATTTTTATATTAGCAACCGTGAAACGTGTCCATTAGGTGCAGCCGCAGTTTCGGTTGGAAAGCCAAAAAAATGTTTCTTCGTTTCTCACATATCTCTACATTCCATATCCAGCACTTCAAGTGGAACCATAAATATAGCGTATAGTTCTGATGATGATGACGACGACGATGATAACATGGAGGCGTTAATGAGCCCTTTTTCTTATGACATTCTACAAACTTGTATAACACACATGTATACTATTAATATTATAAATTCATTCATTTATATTATTTTCGCACTTGTACTGCCTCCAACAAGCATTTTTTAGTTTGAGTTTCATCCTTCCCATTTATTTGTTCGTGACTTTTTCCCTTTCCCTCATCTACAATTTTTTGAGGAAAACTTCTCATGTATTCATCATTTTCACAAGCTTAAATTGCGCAAAAAACTCTACTCGAAAATACTTGTAACATTATGTAGATTTTTGTACTTGGATGGTATATCTATATCGAGTAACGTAACGCGTACTATAGAGTTCTTTCTTTTATTCCAATTTTTCCCAGTGAATATATTATGTGCTTAGCTAAATGTGTATGCAAAATTTCCCTTTTGTAATCGTCAAGTGGTGGCATAGAGGTTGGTTCTTGGAGGATGAATAATATGCTAGCGTGGCATGAGTATATGGCCTGATGACAGTCTTTCTTGAAACATGAATGTTTGCAGGAACACTCAAAAGAGCAAGTAGTAAAAAAAGTGAAGGAAAAAGAAAAAGAGTGAAAACTTTTTAAAATGACTTTTGTGGAAGTGTGGATTGGACGTGTAAAATTTTACGGTTTCCTTTTTTATGCACACGATGATGATAGTAGCAGTATTATTATAGGACAAGCAGTGTCGCTCTAGCGTGCATGCAGTGCGCCACACTCAACGTTACGAAAAAAGTTTGCAAGTGTCATGATGATGGGGATGGAGGCGACGTTGTTCTTAAACTGTGGACACAAAATTTCCTCCAGGTTATGAATATAGGTGTAATATTATATCTACGCTATAAAGCAAGCTGTAACATTATCTACAAAACGTTTATATATTTTTGCACAACATATTCCGTATATACTATATACATATGTAAATACATACTTGTCTGTATATCCTCCTGTTCGATATGTGGCTTCACTGGAAAGTTGAAGAATACGTTGGGTTGGGTGTATTATTATTCCGTTTCGCACCAATGCCTTTGTTACACTTAAGTTTTGGAGACAAAAGAGGGGCAACCGAAAGGGGAAAAAGAGTAAATGGAGGACATTCACACAACCAAACCAAGTCAGCACACAACAGTGGGTTTAGTTCCCAACAAACGATATAATGTTGAATTGTGTTAGTTTCAAGAGAATAAAGTATATATATACATTTGGATTTGGCTCACTGAATTTTGTGGAACAATGTATGTATATTTTGTTGGGTGATGGAGCTATGGAGAAATGTGCCACGTATTGTTTCTAGAAAGAAATGACGGAGCAGGTTTGGGTGACTATGCGGAAGGGAAACAGATAAAAACGAAAATAGAAGAACGTGTACTACAAGAACAAAACAGTTTAGTGTAGTTTATAGCTAGAAGAGAATGTTATGCATAAAAATTCTTCAAAGTAAAAATGCTGAAAAAGAGAACTGCATAGTGGCATCAGGATATGGAAAAGGGTAGTGGCTTGGCATACGGTGTAACATACCATAAAAAAGTTACAAGTCGAGTGGTGTAGGAGGTGGTCGTGTGTGTGTGTGTGGTTCTGGAAAGCCTCTAAAGTTTTGCCGACTTTAGTTATTACGTAGCTGAAAGCGAAGCGTCAGCAAGTATTGACTTTAGCATGTTTGTCCGTCCGTCTGTCCGTCCGTCCGTCCGTCCGTCTGTGGACACGATAACTCAAGAACGCGTTGACCGATTTCGTTCAAATTTGGCATGCAGGTCACTATGATCAGGGGCAAGAACCCTATTGATTTTCAGCCCCCTAGGTCAAACCCCAAGGTCAAAGGTCAACATTGAAAATTTTCAACTTGATCAAAGTGTACATCTGAACAGTGCAATCGAAAGCTCTCGTCGAGTAGATTACGAATCATGGGTCACTTTAGGTCAAAGTGACCTCATGGGGTCAGAAATCGGGGTCAAAGTTCGCAACATCGAACACATGTCATGTGACATATCATTCGAAAGCGCTTTTCATTAGCAACAACACTGACTATCACTAGCGTCGTTATTCGTCGCATTGTTTCAGCTACGTCGTTATGATCGCTATTACAGCGGGTTTATTTTATATGAGATATCTATGCAAAAGACACACATACACATGCACAACGACATCTCAGAAAACGACTCAATAATTCTTTTATTCTTCTTTTTTGCCAAAAGAATACTTTGGCTGCGGAAAGAAGAGTGATGTGATGAGATGATCATAACATGTTATTCTCTCACATTTATTATTTTTCTTGTCGAACTCTAAGAATCTTTTTACTTGTATATGTATATGCATACGCCATACCATTCCAACTGCTACAACGGCACGAAGTGTTTTAATGTCACGAAAGCTTAAAGGAAACTGTGTCAATTTTCCTAAAGAGAAAATGTTGATTTATTGTCGATTTTAGTGGGGAAATATTGTAGAACCAGAATATTTGAAGACTTTTATGTAAAACTAGTTTAACAGTACAGTATCGGGGATATAAAGAAATAGAGAAAAAGATGAAGATGTATGACAGAATAGAAATGATGTGAAACGGCGGCGGTGGTGGTGGCGGCACATGATGATGTCGTTGTCCCATCCAGGAAAGCCATATATTTTTGGGTCAGTTTCCAAGAATAAGCGTTATTCTTATTATTTCAAAATTACCTTCTACTGCTGGAATATACATGGAAGAAAGAGGATTTTGCGTGTAGTAAATCATGTTGTGATATTTGATAGCACATGATATTATCCTTTTTGGAAGGACATGTGATGAAAATTTTGCAAGAAATAAATGTACTGTGTAGGGGTAGGGCTAGTAGGGCAGCATGTCCGCTAAAGTTCATTTCATAAATTTATTTTGACTCGACAGAGCTGAGTAGCGAGCGGGACATCAAATAAAATATATTTGGTTAAATGGTGATAAAACGCTTTTCATTTCCTTTCAGCCGTCACTCATAATTTATATTTCTTAACGATACACGTGTTAGAAGATATATATTATCCTACAAGCCTTGTGTTTTATGAGCCGAGAGGAGGAGGACGAGAACAATCTTGTTGATACTTAAAAGTTGACAAGCTCTATGCCACACAAGAAAGAGCGATGAGGATACTAGTTTTACCTTAATATGCTGTAATGGAGTTTAATGTGTTGGGTGTAGACGTGGAAGAAGAAAAGAAACGTTGAAAAGTAGAAGATTATTACACTCTGGCTTGGCTGGTGTGTGCAAGAGAGAGAGAATAGTGACATTAATAGTTTGAATTCGAGTTTACTCACAAAAAAGTACGGTAATGGGAATAATAATGTCGGTACAATGAACTAACATGACATGACATGAGTACTTAAGAAAGGAAAGAGAATGAGAAAAGAGAGAAATGAAATGGAATGCGTACTATTACTTTACTACAAGCAGCATATCAGCGTCGTCGTTGGTGCGGTGACGTCCATTATGTAAGTTGTGTAAAAGTCACTAATGTAACATCACATCAGCACGTCATGTACCATAAAGCAAGAGAAGAAGAAGAGTAAAATGAAGAGAGAGAGAGAGAGAGAGAGAGAACCAATAGCCCAGTAATAATATCATCATAGTCATCAACATCAACAACATTATTGCATGGTATAAGAAAAACGGTAATGATCGTCATCACTGCCATTATTTTTGCTTTGAAAAGAAAGAAGAGACGAATAACACAAAAGAGGCTCAAAAAATCAGTAGTAACACTGGCATATATTTCTTTAAACGGTGATAGTTACTTTTATAAAAATAAGATGTAGCATTTTCAAAAACAGTTGTTTTGCTTGATAAATACACGTTATCTGAAAGAGCATGATAAGAACATCAACCGTAATATTTAGCATTACTTTCTTTCGTTATGGTGTATAGCACGTAACGTATGATGATGAGGATGGCAAGTGGCAACAATAGCATACGTACTAAGTACATCGTCCCAAAATGAATGTTAGCGAAAAAAAAACTTTTAAAACATTTTCTACCATGACAAGACGAACATTTTGAAAGATATAAAGGAAAAGAATAGTAGGAAAAAGTTTCCTGCCTTTTTCACCATGCTTGCATATATGTCTTTTTACTTTTGGATAGCTAACTCTGGTTAGCCTTTTAGCTTTTAGTTGCTTTTGAACATGAATCTCTTCACAAAGAATAGATATCATCGTCATCGGCTTATGTACATCTCTGGAGACTGGAAAAAAAGTCTGGAAAACGGGAAAAATTGTACTTGTCCAGAGAGAACGAGTCGTTTTAGCTGAGCTGTAGAAGCACTCATGACTCAAGAAAAAAAAAGTTTAAAAGTACTGAAGTGAAGATGCAGAGTTTGAGTTTAGCTATAAGGGTTTCTGTTGATGATGAGATGAAGCCTACTTGACTGGTTACTTTTTAAGAGAGTTTTTGTGGTGGTGGTATATGCTTTATACTTTGTATGTGTATGTGAGTTACATAATAACAAGTAGTCATTTGTTTGGTTGCAAGTGAAGAACATGAAGACGAAGACACACACTTACGTATAGCTCATATGACACGACAACGAAAAATGACGACAGAGAAACGATAAACTTAAGTTGAAACACTTTTTCTTGAAGAAACACGAAAAAATAAAAGCTGTTTCCTCTGCTAAATCTTGCGTGCATAAGTAGTGTTGTTAAAAGTAGATGATGATAAGGACGATCAGCAACAAGATGAAGATGGTGAGAGTCATGTTGTCGATGATGATGATGAACACGATAACGATGATGGGTTATTCTTATTCTCATCATTCGGTTTTAAAGAGCTACTTTTTTCTAATATAGACAGTGTGACTATCTGTGGATTATTATTGTTATTGTACAACGTCCCATTTTACAACAACATTTATATGGAGGGCTCTTCAAAATCTCCCATCATGCAATGCTGTCATAAAAATAGTAATGGTAAGAATATTATTATGTTCGTGTTTTCAAGTGTAAGACATAAAAACAATGTCAGATTATTATATGAAGTTGAGGAATATAAATGTAGGGGCTAGATTGGTGTTAAAAATGAAAGAGTAGAGTGGCCAAGGATCTGTCAGTTTATTTTGTTAGTAGCTGCTATTCCGTATTTTACGGACTTCGTCAAGAGCCCAAATCATGCGTTGTGAGTTTTGAAATTGGTTTGAATACCGAAAACTTTTTACAATGTCTTTTTGGACGAAGGGAACATTGGTTCCATTTAATTATAAAGTTAAATTTTGCAGCTCGGAAGAATTTAATGATCTGCAGAAGATTATGCTTTCAGGTATGCCTATGATGTGAAATCTTATAACATAACAGTAAAAAGATTTAGTACTTTTACATAAACGGAATTCACTAGTAAGTTTCACATTTAGCATTAGAAAATTCTTATTTTTCTTTTGTAGAGAATTGTCTTTGTTGATGTTGTTGAAATGTTGGATTGAACTACAAGACAACCAATGACACCACTTAAATATACACAAAGTTTATCTTCTTTTCTATTTACCTACCTGTCTTGTCTTTGTAAGTTGATGTATAAGAACTTCTACAAGGAATGAAGGATTTCGATTGTTTTTACCTCTTTTGTAAAAGAAAAAAGACTAACTTTATTGACTAGATATGCTAAACAGGAGGACGAAAGGAGTAAAGAAAGACTAAGTGGAGAAGGAGAGGAACCGAAGTTAGTAAGCCATGCTAGATAATATCTTTTGTTTTTCTTTCACGATCAATCAATCAAGAAGAGAGGCTCAGGAAAACGGTAGGGATAATATATAGTATAGATAGATTTGGCTGCTCGATTCTACAGAATCCGAGTAAAGCCAACATAATAATAATATTGTACATATGTCAAGTATGCACATACACAAGACAAGCGAAGGTGGAGTAACAGAGTAGACCAAACAAGCAGTTTGACTTTCTCTCTGAGTCTCCAGCTATTTAATAGCTTTCAATAAAATATTTTTCCAGGTATGTATAAGTTAACTAACTCGAGAGAGTGCACAGTTTATTGAAACAAAAAGTATATGGACAGAGACAGACAGGTTGAGTAGTTGAACATGGAACACATTCAATCTTTAAAAGAATAGACGAGGACTCGACGCTGAAAGCATGTTTGCTTTCCCTTTCACTCACAACCAACCAGCTCAGGTCGATTGTGTATGTGTAACGGAGTATAAGGTACTAAAGAAGTCTTTCTGTCTGTTTGTCTCCTTCAATAAAAATGTTTACCGAGCTAAATATGTATAATGTATATATAGACATGTATACTTAATAGTAATGGAGCACTACTACACAAATATGTTGGAATGAAACAAGGAAAGAAAACTCTCCCGGCTTTTAGTTGAACTTTCAGCAGATAATGCTCCAGGGACATGTTTTGAACTTAAGTACAAGCAACATCAGCAATGGAGGAGAAACATTCTGAAAAAGTTATATTTTTGAGTATCATTATTAACATTTTACCTATTCTATATATTAGGTATCCTTTCCTACATCCTTCAGACAGCTTCGTGTGTTTACCTTACTAGAACAATTCAAACTAAACTTAAGTAAACTTGTTCTTCCAAGTATCAACTTTTTTGTGTGGAAGATCACAAGTAAAGGAAAAACAACAAAAAATATTGTAACAACCCCGCAAAAATAACAAGGGAAAAAGTCTGCACGATTTTTGGTGGATGATCTTTGTTGTACTTTGATCCTTGAACAGAACGACGACAGAAGGTTCGATGTAACGTTGGGGTATGTCATGATGACCTTCTTCTAAATAGCTATATTTCTTCAAAGTCATCAGATCTGGAAGGGTTCAATAGAGAAAAGACCACAACTTTGATCCTATTTCTATTTTACTTTTTTCAGGTTAACTTTTTTACAATGCAATATATGAAGCATGCCATACATTATTCTAACAGAGCAATATTCTTCTTTTCCTACTTGCTGTTGCCGAATCGGTTCAGATTCGATTTGTGAAGTTCAATCAAATTGGAAAAGTAGAACAGGTACTTTACTTTGGTACAAGTAGATTGATGGGTTGATAAGATAAAATGTTGTTTTCTTTTTAGCATATCGGATTATAAATATAATAGAATTACGTGCTCAAATATAAAAGCGAAGTTTATGTGAGTTTAGAAATAAACCTTTAGAAACTTTTACTTTTACGAGCAAAGTACACTTTTTTCGTACCAAATCAATTTTCTCCATTAACCTAGAATACCGAGGGCAAAACGAAATAAATTGTTTTCTAAAGTAGAAAACAAAACATACAAAAATATATGTAAGTATGTAAAACCATGTCTTGGAAAAGATAGGTCAAAGGCAAAATAGCATTAAAACATGCGTGTGCATGTTTATTTGTTTATGCATAAATTCGAAAAAAAGTTCTAAATAGGGCGTGGATTGCCGTGTAGAATGAAAAAAGTTCTTTTATAGTATTTTTATTCCATATGTAGTTTTATTAGTTTTATTTCAATAGTTTTGTTTTTGTTCCTATTACAGAGTGATTGGCAAAGACTGAATTGCTATTTAATCATAAAATAAATAATCAAAGACTGAAATACATATTTGTACACATATATGTGTGCATATTACAAAGGAATCTGCATCGAAAAATACTATTAATGATGAATAACTAAATTAGTACAAATAAAAATAGGAATGAGAATTTCCACGAATAACAAGATAAGAAGCGAAAAGGTTTAAGAATCATATTTCTGATCTCGTACTTTCTCTTTGATGCAATAA
Organism: Entomobrya nicoleti; assembly: GCA_034695465.1. Taxonomy (NCBI): domain Eukaryota; kingdom Metazoa; phylum Arthropoda; class Collembola; order Entomobryomorpha; family Entomobryidae; genus Entomobrya; species Entomobrya nicoleti. The sequence continues at coordinate 13,347 of JAQFZG010000231.1, read as the reverse complement.
TAAATCAAAGTTAGTAAACATTGAGTTTTAAACGTCCATTCACAACCCTAACTACCAGCCTACCGCCTACACATTTCAAGATACTCAAGAATGGATCCAGTAGGCCTCCAAATAATTCTAGAAATCAAATAACGTAAATGAGACCGTTTAAAATTCAATAGAGAAGGTTGAAACTTCTTCTTTTCTTCGTGAATTTACAACTACGTAACACGATTAATACGAAGATCAAGTTTCAAGGCTTTTATTTCACAAGCAAGATCCATCAGGTTTTCTACGTATTCGTTCATTCTATGTACATTGGATGGTGAAAGTTTGAGCAAAGGATTCTGTTAAAAATAGTTTTTATAATACGAGTCATGAATCACCTCTGATTAAAGCTGGAATTACGCACATTCAGTCCCACTAAAAACAACCTGAGTTGTTTTTTTTTTTTTTTGAAGTCAAGCTTGATCTCAAACATTGAGCTGCGGGAACCTTGAAAATTCCAAGTTTTCCTGGATAAAGTTTCCTTCTGTTGTGAAGAAATGTTCGTTGTAATAAACTTAAAGACTATCCAGTTTGGTTATGCGGTGCTTTACGGCTTCCTCCTTGCTTCCACAAATTTTGATTTAGATGGGAAACGGAAAAAAAGTGTGGCTTTGGTTAAAGTATTTTTACAAACTTCTTTGACATACCTATCTTGCTTTAAAAAAAGCCTCCAGTATCCGAAAAGTTTTTCTTTCCTATTTTAGCGTTTTTTAACTCAATGTTTCCAAATGAAAGTAAGAATATATTTTTCGTTTACAGGTTCCTTCTTTATCATAACACAATTTATAGTTACGTTCATAGCAAAAAGGTGAAAAAAGACTCAGTGTTGTCATTGAGTTTTCCTTTGAGTTTCTGTTTCCACTGCAAATGTCAAGGGATGCATTTATTTCCTTTTTTGGTACTTCTTAGTAGCATTCCCTTTCCCTCTATCTCGTTGAGACGAAGCAAAGTCAACTTGTATGGCTGAGTCACTTGAGGATTTTTTCAGTACTCCAAAAGTGCTATAAAATACTTCACTTTTACTACCACACGGCTGCTTCTGCATCTGATAGATAGAATGGAAATAAAAGTAAAAAACTTTACAACGACAAGACAAAAGATATTGAAAAAATCAATGGTTTTATGTTTACGCTTCGTAGTTGCTACAGATAAATCCGAAAGAATCGATGAACATCAAAATGACTTCATACTTTTCACTGTTTGCCTATCTGTCGAGAGTATTAGGTCGAATAAAACAGGCGTGATTTGTAATTTGAAGAGAGCCTAAAATGTAATGCACTTGAGAGACTCTTCTAACATTATTACTCCTTTTCCTCATGATCCGAGCAAGGGAAAGACATATAGTGACGGTTTGGTCGGGGATGTGGTGCTGGTGACTGGGAAAATGCAATAAAACGATAAAATGAAGTTTATCTTCAGACTAGATAGCGGAGGAAATCTGTAATCATAAGAACAACAATGCTATTTGTACCACTGGTAATGGTAAATGGCCTAATATACATAGTAATGTTAATGCCAGTCATGCACTTGCAACATTCCTTTCACACTACTGATGACGACCGTAAACAATATACATTTTCATACAACACAACAATAAGGCAGAGTTCTGGAGCTGGAGAAATGATAGCTGTAATAACACTTTGAGACGTGAAGAATATGAGCATAATATAGGCAAGGCACTTGTTTCATAGACAATAAAATTTGTTCACTGCATTGCATAAAAATGTTTCCTTTCATTCTACCCATCCATTGAACTCCCACTTTTTGTCAATGGAATGGAATGCAATGAAAAAAGAACACACTTTGATTTCTCTTTCGAGCACTTGGATTTGACTTGGGTACATTGTTTAGTGTGCGTGGTGTGGTACTCTACAGTGCGTGCAATATATGGGCAGTTTATATTTTTGGATGTTGATTGCCACGATGATGATTTCAGATTCTCCAAATCTGTAGTTTGTGTCTGAAACAGCTCAAAAACACATCGTCTAAAAAAATGGTGATAGCGATTGTGTGTTAGCTGATTTGAAAAATGCGTTTGCTTATTTAAACAGTAAAAAGTATGTACATAAATACATGTTTTCGATGTTTCTCAACCCGTCTGCTGACTTTTTTTTCTTCTGTTTTTCTTGTCTACTGCTTATGTCTGAATGCACACCAACACCACCACCAACCTAGTTGACATTCCTTTCTTGTAAATTACTCTCTTGAAACAAGTTAAAGTCAGCAAGTGCACAAGAAATGGAAAATATATCAGCAAAGTATTGTTGCTTTTGCTGACTCACCATTTTCATCCACTTCAATTCACATTCATTTGCACGAGAACTAGTATCCAGTTGCATTGCAGTACACACATATTATATTAGTGCACTGCACGCAACGCAACACAAGAAGCAAACAAAGCAGGTCCTCTCATGCTTGCCTTCTTCTTGTAATGTAACGTACCAGTGAGCATTGAATAATGATATGTTGCTCTTCTAGAAATCCGGAGGGATCGGATGAGAATAGAATAGATAAATAAACTGCAAAAAAGAGGACGAAGTTGAAGAATAAAGTAGAGAAGCTTTGTTGGTTCGGTTCTGTCTGATCCAAGTTCAAGTTGATTTTTAAAAAATCGCCATCATTTCACATGAATGCATTCTTGCTTACTCTAGTGCGTCGTATTACGTTCTTCATGAACACTGAAGTGCAGTAACAATTTTTTCACATTTTCTCTTTATTTTTATTTGTACCTTAACTACCCACGCATGTATGAATCATGTACTATGCTGTTGCTGCTGTTGAAATATTGCATTGCTGTATAGTTTTCATTGTAGCTTCGTGTTATGCATGTACAAATAAATGATTCCCAGGGTGGCTGCTAGTTTTTTGGGTTTTGCTTGGTTGTTGTTGATAGTGGTGCTGTTGCTGCTGTGAAGAACATGGGTACAAGAAGAAGTAAAAAAGTGACATATTTTCGTCAGCACTTCTTCTTCCTCCACTTGTTCTTGTTCCTTTTTTATTCCTGTATTCCTCCCCAGAGTCCATAAAGTCTGAACCGAAGACATTTTAGGAAGGTACGGCAGTTGTAGGATGTAGTTAGTACTTTGTATACTAACAGTTTCCTCGCCTTTTCCATCAACAGCAGCAACATTTCAGGGTAAAATATATCAGGAATTGTAAAAAAATGTCTTTTGTAAAAAAACAGAACAAGTTTTCTTTCACTCGTGCTGTGCGAGCTGTGCTGCAGTTCGGTATTATCACCGTTGAGTCAACTCACCTTACCTTACCGAGGATCAGAATGTTGTAACGTCATTCTCAACCTCATGTCATCTTTTTTTTCTCCCAAATCTTGTTCGTCTCTCATCCTCCTTCGTCTTTATGAAATATGTTTATTCTGCATCGTTTTCCCTCTCGCTCGTCTTGTAAAGACGCTGTTGAATATTTCACGAAAACGACATGTTTCTGTTATGTACTAGTTTTCTTACTGACTGTAATACTAAAATCGTCTCGTCAAATATAGTTGCTTCTTACTGACAGAAAACAAAGTGCTTTTCAAAAAAAAATACACAAATATATTCTGTTAGATAAATTGGTTGTATCGGCATCGTCATATCATCTCATGTAAATGGTGACAGCGTTTGGAATCCTTTGCTTCACTCGCTGTCGTACTATATCTTGAATAATGTCAAATTGACAGTTTTCCCTCGTCTGCCTTGACTGCAGAGAGCTATCTGGAGAAGGAGTATATTGTGAATGGATGGGTTTTGTAATGTCTGGATTTTATATTATTCTTTTCTCGGATAATAATAACAACAAAAGCTAAAGAAGGGAAGGGAAGACAAAATAATAACACATTTCTGATATGTAAAAGGGAGATTGAAAATGCAACATGTACTTCAACAGAGTATACTGCATACATACGCATTACGCATTCTATATCATTATCTACTCACCTATGCTATGAATGCACTGGGTGAATTCAGTATCATCCACTTGGACCGAAAAGTAAGCGAGGAAAGCTGAGGCGGAACTTTAGTACATTCTTTAATGTGAACTCCTCTTATGTGCTCCGCTCGTACACCACCATTCACAAAAGGAAAGCTGCCACAAATCCTGACACCCGGCTTGTGTACATCTAACAGCCCGGGAGCCATCAGCATCATCAAAGAAAGTTTGTTTGATATCTTTTATGTCGTTTGTTCATGTGTTTTGTGCTGTGTGGAGGAGTCGGTTGGTGTGGATAGTGGCATTATAATGTACTCATACTCCACAATCCCAATCTTCCTTGTTACTTCAACTTTTTACGTAAACTTGTCGTTGCGTACGATGTTGCGGCAGGAGCAGCACATCATCATCACAAGCACATTATCCAACTCTAAATCCGGAGTTTTTTTCTGGGATCGAATGCCTTTTTAGAATTCAGAAACTTTCCTTGTATTAAACATGACATGTTATATGCTGTAGTATTTTTTGTATGTGAATGCCACCCTCTTTCTTTCCCTCCCTCGTTCTTCTTCGCTGCTGCACTTTCCCTTTTGTGCATTGCACTTGAAGTGTCCTGGCGATCGATTTAGTATACATACGCATTTTTTTGCTTATGAATAGAAAGGAATGAACAAAATAAAAACCAACGAAGAAAGTATTTCCATTTTCTGTTTAACAAACCGTTCCTTGCCCTGTAGTCCTAAAAGCGTAAAAAATCTTTAAAAAGTCTGACAAATGCTGTGTGGATGGTTAAAAAAGTGGGGACACTCTTGTATACTTGCTTCTTTGTGCTTTTGTTGATGATGCTGCTAGTATACCCAAGCAAAATAAAAGTATTAAATGAACGGAGGGATTTTGAGTCACGTTTTATTAGGGATTAGGGGTGATTTCGACAAATTGATATATAAATCGACATCTTTGAAAAAAAACAAGTAGACGATGATCATCATCACTATCATGATCAGGATATATCATGATAATGCTGAAGATGCAATTGGTAAAGTTGCTCGTATTTGGATTTTCTTCTTTTGCTTCCTTAAAAGCAGTCAACCAATATGATTATTGAGGATATGGCGATGTTATAGATTGATCTGGATGAAACAGCTAAAAAATTGCTGTTACTGCTTCTTTTCTGACAAAAAAAAAATTGCTGGATGGTTTCATTGAACGTTACAATTCCACGGTTCTATAAAAGCGATCGTTTCTTTTTCTTCAAAACGAGGAAAAGGAGACGTTGAATCAGTGAAGCATGGAAATAATTGAAGATTTTCTTTATTTTATTATTTTTTCGTTTTCTACTCGTTTACGGGATAATAACAATGAATGTTTAGTGAGCGAAATATCATACTATATATACATACATTATACATACATATTCATGAACACAAATCAGAACGTGATCACAAACGAGAATTAATCTCGTTGAATGAGCAGTCTGCAGGAATTTTTTTTGGAATTTGTGTGGGAAAGTTGTTAATTTCATTTGAAAAAAGTAATGTCTATTAATACACTCGTTGTAATAATAATATAATCTTTATAGAGAACTGCACTATAAAACTTCTCGAAGAATTCTTGTAAATCCTTTTTTCTTTGTCGGTTCACTTTATCCTTTCTCAATCCCTTTAAAATTACTCGCCATTCGTAAATAGCAACGGTTTGTTTTACAAAAAATGTAACAAGTAGAGCGCAGTAAAATGCTTTGGGTATTTCAGAGGATTAGTGTGGAGACATGAAATGGTCATAACTTTTAAAAGAAAGGGTTATGTTAAAAAAATCTGCCAGCTTTAAAAAATTGAAAGCGTACACTTTACAATGATAGAACAAATTACGAGAATGTTTACATTCCATTCAACATATTTTTTTCTTTTCAGTAGACACATCATTATGTTTTGCAAATCACAAGTATTTCTTTCGACTCCACACCGACATCACTAAACTAAAATTACAATTGTCGCTTTTCCTAAAAGGCGAACTGCAATTGGCACTTTGGCATCATTTTTATGATGTCAATTGATGACCGATGCCATCGGTAGAACTTGAGTTGAGTTGAGAATGGCTTTGTAGAAATATACACGCATAGTTTTCGTCAACATTTTGCGTTTGCAAAGAACTAATATAGACCTCTTTAATAACTTTTTCAAGAATATAAATTCTCATGTAGGATACACTATCATAAAACACTTTAATACCATAAACAAATGAAAGCTTACTAGATCTTTTGTCAGAGGCGGTACTTTAATGGATGCTACAGCTAAAGTACTCAGCATTTTTTTAAAGAGTAAACAAAAGATAGATGAATTAATCATTTATGCGATTTTAATAATGCGTGTTGTTTATAAACTTTTCATCCCACGTACGTGTAAGTAAAAAGCACCTAAATGGCACATTAACTTATAAAACTACAGCCAGCACATTTCCCCATCACATCATGAACCAGATTATTGTTGTTTACACCTAATTATTTTTCTTAAAATTGTATTGATTAAAAATCGCAATGAATACATATACTTTGTGATATACTTTTTTGCTCTCTTTTTGTTGTATTGATATTAAAGCAAGAATAATAGATGTAGCATCTCTTTTCACTTTTTGTATACCACTAACAGCTCAAGTGCGAAGATGTATCCTGATGATGTGTTGAACATGAATGCTTTCTTCTCAAAAACCTCTCTCATCAAAATTCTCGCTGCTTCTGTTATGATACTCTTTTCCTTCTTTCACGACGAAGATGACAAGATCCCAAATTCTTTTCTCAGGAATCGTCATTGTCGTCGTCATCATCGTGCCCTAACTCCTTACAAGACTCATCTTGTCATCATTTTTCGATGTCGTCTTCCCATCATTCCTTCCAACTTGTATTATCCTTTTTTCTTCTTATTGCTTTTTTTCTTGTTCACCTATAGCATTGAGTGACTGAGGCTGGAATAAAATCAAGCACGTCACTTGCTCTTCTTCTAAAACTACTTGATTTAAATACGAGCTTCAAATAATATGGGTATAGTAGCTACATGTATATACAAAATGTTGTGCTGGATAATAATAATATAAAATTTTGTAATACCTACCCACTAGTTCACACATAGAAAAGACATTTCTACCTTATATCTTTTCTACTGTCTATGCACATAGATACAAACTTCCAATTTCTGATTTGAGAGAAAAACCAATAAGTTGAGTACTAAAGCAAAGAACTCTCTTCATTCTTCAACTACATTTTCATTCTTGTATATGATGGTGTATTCATAGAGAACATCACCAACTTCCTTGTCACAGCAAATATGTATTTTTATCAAAGTGATACACAGACTGAGGATTTTTTATCTGGAATCCTTTTTTTTCTCATCATCTCATCATCAGCCTGTTTAATGGTGTATCTGATACATGCTTTTCTTGTGCTACTTGTGTGTACAAATAACATATTGTTGACTATCATTCATTATCATTCTTAAAAGATGATGGAAAATCTATTGGGATGCTACTTGTAAAAATGTATATTTAATATTCTTCAAAAATATACCTTCACTACAACCAAACCACTGTACATGGCCTTAATAAAACCTTACATGTTACATCTTTTGCTTATCTAACTATTAACATTCTACTCAACTAACTCCTCCTTAGAAAATAGAAAAGATCTGGAGAAGAAACTTTTTTAAGCAGCAGGGAATGTATACATAAGAGAATAGAGCAGCGTAAAAGAAGTATGGACTTGAAAGGTATCTTGCGGTAGAATATATATAAAAAATATTTCATCACCGACATCACATCTACTGCTAACCAACAAGAGTGCTCTTCTTCTGCTGTCCTGTTTCCAAAACGTATTCTCAAGTGTAACAACATATTTTATCCACCAGGTTTGCTGCAGTCAGTCATAAAAAACTCACTGGAGTCTTGAGTGAGAGCGAACACATTGACTTGAAAAGGTACTGAGAAAAGGGGCTGTTGAATAAGTCCATCTTTCTTAGAATACCAATACCAACATGCAATGCTGGTGGTTGTATGAGGTCCTTATTTACACTTTTTCTGAAAGGATATTTACTTTAAAAAAATACCTTGTCCAATTTTCGTCTTCTATTTTTAAATTGAGGACGCCGATGAATAAGGGTTTTATATCGCTGCTAATACGAGGAGTTGATATGATATAGTTACGCAGGAATAGAAATACAGAGTTGCTTGTTAAAAATGGATGAAAATGATAATGTTGTTGTGAAATGTATTGTGATAATGTAACTTTGTATACACATGTAATTTAAAAGCTGTATGGAACCTCTCAATTGTTATACAACTCACAAGATGAAAAAGGGTTAGGTTCTGGGATAATGTGTATATACGACGGTTTTACAACACACACACAAGAAGGGTACGCAATAAGACTATTGAAGAGAAGAAAATGTTCAGAAATTTTCTGTTTTCAATAACAAAAATGGAAGGAGAGACCACGAAATAAAAATACTGGTTTTCCATTTCACATGGAGAGCATTGTTTGATCTTTCGATTGTCGGTTCCTGTCTTGCCTTGCCAGACGCATCTAGTACAAATGTTGATATTTGACATTATGCTGCAAGAGATATCAAATCAAGACGAAATATGAAATATATCCCATTAAACAATTTCATTTCCTCAGCCAACTAACGTCAACGTATTTGCACAACGTCACTAGCGTAAGCGGTTTAAATATGTTTACAGTTTATATGGATCACAAAATCACAAATTCGACGAGTAAGAATATAAAATACATTGCATACCTATACGAAATACTTTTGTACAAAACATAAATCGAAAGGACCGTCGACCACAATAACCAGTTCATAATTTTAATTTTTTAATGACTCATGAATATACATTGTCTGTATCAAACAACATTGTTGGGAGAAAATACACAACCAAAATACTCACGAAATTTTCAACTAATAAATATATCTTATCCTTTATACTTTGTGTAGAACATTTTAAACTGAAAAATGTTTTTTTTTGTGAAATTTTAAATTATTATAATACTTAAAATATTCATTGTAATTCTGGTTGAGTTGACCCGTGTACACAGCGTTTTGGGAGTTAATTAGGAAAACTTTTGCGGGTTTCTTTGTAATGTATGAGAGGTGATGAGGATCAAGTAAGCATGTGCACTTGCAATAAACTACAAGGTCGTATTTTACACTCGGATGTCATTTTAAACCCATAACCACAGAAATTTAAACATATAATTCATAAGCAAGAGAGTCGCTGTGGTTCTTTTATTTTAAAAACATACGTTATGCAGTTCAGTCGGTCTCCTTTTGGGTTTCTTGAACAAAATAAATATTTTTACAAGTCAGGCAGACACATTAGAAATACACACAAAAGCTCAAATCCCACGTTTCGATGACCAGTTTACTGCCCAACTGGTTTGTAGGTAAAGTGAACACATAGTTCATTTCTTTTCATCTTCTTGTGTCTCAGTCATAACGAAAAAAATAAAACAATAATACTGCTATTAACATTCTCATTATCAAAGTCCATTTATCCAACAGCCTTGCATCTGCATCTATTTTCTCAATGAGCTATAAAATTATTTGAATAAGCCCTTATAATAACGGGAGCAGTTACCGGTCTCTCTGGATGCTGGAAGCATTAATGACCATTCAGAAAACAAACTAAAGAATATCTTCACGCACAGTTTCGGTGTTAATGAGAAACTTCCTCACATAAAAACAGCATCAGCGCTTCTTTTTGGAAGAATAATAATGTAAAATTCAGAGTTTTGCATTCATAATCTACTCTTCTCACACAATATCGAAATCATTGTAGCTTTTAACGAAGTAAAGATTGTTCAGAGTTCCTTCCTCTCTTTACTCCCTCCTTCTATTCTTATGTGAAACGAGTTTGTGGTGTTATTGTTGTGTTGTGTGTGATCTTGATTTTATGGTTATATCCCTATTCTTCTGTCTGTTTTAATGATAATGTTACTGGTATCGTTGCTCTGTTGTTGCTGCTGCTCTCTACGTCCTTGTCTCCTCAATAAAAAGGAACAAAATATCTAGAATGAGAATTCGTAAATTTTTTCCAAAGAGTTTTTCCTCCTTCAACCCCACCTACTCTTTTCTATTCAGCTAAAAGGCCTGCTCACAATCACCACATTGCCATATAGCTTGGTTTCATTTATTATTTTGAAGGAAGCGTAATATAAGCAATCTTCTGACTTTAAGAAGAAGAGGAAGAATGCACAGAAAAGGATTGAAAGTTTCAAGTGTGCGAGATACGATGATGTGATATTATGCGATCCTCTTTTAGATGATTTTGATGACTCTCCTCCGTTATAGTTGGTCCATTGTAATATTTTCCTTTCTTTCGGTCTCTCTCTCTCTTCCTGAATCAAAAAGGCTTTTTATGATGAGTCATCATGGTATGGTAATGATGATTTGATGATCATGATGATGATGTCGTGCGAAAAAGCTATACACTCTAAAATGCATATAATAACAATAACATCAGTGCCAACAGCTAAGCCTTCCCAAGTCCAAATTGTTAGCAGAGCTTTTTTTCATTCCATCAACAGAACTTGTAACAAAAATGAATTTATAATGCTCCGAAAAGACATGTTTTGATGTGAGTGCATGTACCCTGTATTAGTACACCAAAATAGTGAGTGTTTATTTTCTGCTCTCCCCGTAACACATCTGCCTTACCTTGCTTACTTCCTCCATCTTCGTTCTAAAATGACTGGTTGTAATGTAGCTGCAATGATGATGATGATGATGATGTTATTGCGATGGTGGTGGTGTGAATGAAACGAAGATAAAAGCAAACAGAAATAAATAAAATAGTGACTTGTCTTTCGCAGTGCCGTGCCAAAAGTAGAATAAGAAATAGGCGCGTTAGTGATAATAATACCCATAAATACTTTATTTATTACCTTGTGAGATTAGAATGGTGGCAATGATGACGATGAACAAGAAATCGTGAATTTTTTGGTGTAATTTTATATACAAATTCGTTTTATTTGTGCACATTGCACTGTACATTATGTCATGATGATGATGTGATGTTATGCATTCCTTTCATGGTCCACCTGTTGTTGAAATGTTGGTACTTTTGGTGATATTAGTAATGTTCTAGGGTTTTCTTTTGGTGCTGATTGCCGTTTTTTGTTGTGGTTATTCTTCCCTGAAAAATGCAACAGTAATCGTGCGTGTAGAATGATAATAGTTTTGTAACAGAGCCAGGAGCACATATTTACGCACAAATAAGTTTGTACACAAACGTAAAAACATAACATTAGTAACATAGAGTTCCCACAAAATATTAGCAATTGTTCTCATCCATTAATGGAAAAGGATTCTCGACTGAACGCAATCTTGCAACAATAATTCATTCGTATGCATCAAAAACTAAGCAGAATATTAGACTGAAAAGGATTTATTTATTTTCATACCAAAGCCGAAAATAAGTCTGTCAACAATCATTATACTGATCCTGTTTCTCATGAAAGGATAAATGAGCAAAAATTTGGTAGTTCTACTATTATCATTTCATTTTTCTTTGTTCTCTCGTCTAACATCGTATTGTTGTGGTTTTGATCATTCTTCGTGGAATAGTCTAATGATGTTGAATTTAGTGATACGACTTTACTTTCAATTTAATGCACAGACAGAATAATCCACAACAATTTTGAAATATATGCATTTGAATGATTACATCTTTAAACATGTAATAAGTGGTCAACCAAGCCATATTTTTCTTTTGTTGTCACTTTTGGGCAATGCATACATTGTGAAGTCGTAAATACGCTAGTCAGGTAAAATCATTTGTCTCATGATGTTGAAATTTAAAATTCAAGAAAACAGAAATGATAATGCAACTTTTTGTAGCAGTTGCAGTGGTAAATTGTGAGAAGTAAATATGAGGTGGGGGATAAAGATGACGTTGCGAAGATGAAAAATGAAAAATGGGAAAAATATTTTAGAGACAGTGGTATGGCAAACAGACAAACTGAAAAGAGAAGATCACAAAGCGCATTTTTCCACATGGGAGATGAAAAGGATGCATCTATATTTATTATTATGATGATGCATTATGCACGACTTGCCTTTTTTTCTTACCTCATTCTAATACTCCTGTGAAGAAAAAGAAGACAGTAATGCATCAGCACACCAGACTCCCACTGCATTTTATTATGCTGTTTGTAATAATAATAATCTTATTTCAAAATGTACACGTACACACAGAGAGGTGATATTATGTAGTTCTTTGACAATGGAATGGATAGGGCAAGAAGGAAGAAAGGGATAATGTTCGTTAACTATTTGAAGGAAATCGTGATAGATGAACAAACTTTGTATGTCTCTCTCTGTTTTCGTATTCAACGTCAACCCAAAACTCATGGAGATTATAGGTGAACTGTATGGAACTTTGAAGAGAGATGAGGCAAAAGAAAAAATAGCTTGCTCATTCTCATAATCGATGTTTCTGGCTGAAGTAAAACTTACTGAATTTTTTAAACACTTTTAAAGATCTGAGGAATTGTGTCTTTTTGTGATGCGAGTGTTTTAAATTAACTTCATTTGGCTATTTATATTTTAAGGTTTTGAGGAATAATCAGCACTCTTCATAATTCAATAGTTTAAATAGCACTTTAAATAACCTCAGTAATGTAAGATACGAAGCCTGGTGGTATGATATAACAAAGTTAAACTTCAGTGAGAACTGAGAAGGTATTGTACCTTAACTAACTCCTGAATCAATTATACATATGCTCATTGTTCATGTACTGATATTTAGCTAATTTTTCCATATATTACTGATTGAATTCCTTTAAATGTACAATAATTTTAGTCAAAATCCCACTGTCGTTATGTACTTCATTTGCGAAAATAGCAGTTAGAAACAAGCAAATTGGGGAACCTTCCTCTGAAATAATGGAAAGACTTATTTAGTAAAACGCCAATCTCTTAACTTTATGAATTTTAATGTTTTCTACTCATGTATGAATTTATATAATATGTAGTAAATAGTAAGAGATATGGGTTTCAATTGATTTAGGGTCGTGCGCACTTTCCCATAAATAATCTATTTGTGTACTAAAGCCGATATCTTCTAAATTGTAATTCGATTAACTATCTATAAACTTGACAAGCATATCGTACCATATATAGCCGCAATTCACACTTTTCGTCTCATCTACACTTTCTGTGTCTCTGCCTTCTGCACGAATCCACGAAAAGCGAGCATTCCTCCTTCTGCAACTTTTCTATTTTCAGCACCTTCTTTCCGGATCTAAAAAAATTTGCATACATGACTACCTTCAGATTCAATACAAGCATTCTCATCGTCAGGAGCCAGCAAACTGCTTCCATTTTTATGCTCATTCCTTTTAATCCC
>JAQFZG010000230.1:0-41324 GCA_034695465.1 Entomobrya nicoleti | reverse complement strand
ACAAGATTCGCCCATAAAATATTACTCATTCATTCATTGTTGTTAATTTGGCATATAAGCAGACATGAATACATTACGGGTGACTACACACCGGGTGTTTATATGTCTGCATAGGTACATGAATGGATATATGTAGAAACAATAAATTTTACCACGAAAAAAAGTTGTTGGCCCAGTTTGTCCAGCTTGCAATAAGACTGATTAGAATATTTCTCTTTGCTGAAGTAGGCATGCATGTCATGAGAACTCTCCTAAAAGCCACTTGTTTACTTGATTTTAATTTGATTTTTCGCTTAGAATGCACTCCACGTGCTTACATCCCATTTTGTCTAAAGCTTTTGAACACCTGCACCTACCTGGATTTTTGAAGTCTGTAAATTAGGTCACCTGAAGGTTGAGCTTATTGGATAGAAACAAGAGCTTGGGCGTCGATCCAAGATAACGGCCAGTTTAAAAAAAATCAGCAAAAAAATGCGTAGAGAAAAGGTTCAAAAGAGAATCCTCTTTTCACAGAACTGCCACGAAATATATATGCCGAAATGCAGTAAGGAATTTATGGGGTGCTTATTGTCTACTTGCACTTCCGTGAAACTTGTTACACAAATCCTACAAATGAGCAATAAATTAAAAAAGCATAATATCTTACCTGTCATCAGTCATCGCATCACCATCATTCATATTTTCCTTGCTGTCAAATAAAATATTTCTTCGAAATATGGAAACCTAATTTCAACCTGTCTGCATCTCAGCATGAAAGTAGCAAAGCAAGATAGGATGGTAAAAAGCTAAAAGTATGAAAGATATCTAGGTGTTGTGTGGGGCACGACTTGCAGACTTGATTGAACAACAGCTTCACAGTTCACAGGAATGCAGTTTTGTACTTAGCCATTTTAGAATTTTTTTGTAAACATGTTTGTACATTAAACCGCTAAATTGTATCCATCCATCCACCGCAAGGCCATTTGACCCACATATTTATTCATAAATGTTCCATGAAGCAAAGTCTTGGAACTTTTGTGTTTTAGATACCCATACTTAGATATATATACGAAGTCATGATGATCTCATCTGAACATTTTGCATTTCATTGATAAACCACTTAATAATCCCATTCGAGGAAATGTACTCAAGGCTCCACAACATCAATTGTAGTTGTATAACTTACAGTACATTTTTACATGGGAAGAAAATGAAAATGATAGTTGTTCCTACACGTGAAAGTAGTTACATAATATATTTTCATCCAAACTTTGTTTTTAAGACTTACTTTTGCAACTTTTAAGTGTTTTACGTCGAGAAGAACACGAGTAAGCGTAAACAATGCGTTTTTCTTGAAATCTCATTGCTTTCAATTCCAACTATTAAACGCTTTATGGCATGTATCATTTTGGAAACCACGCTGGTCTGATGATCTATGTATTCGTGCCACTGAAATGCATTGGTATATAAATTCCTTTGGGCAATGATTCAACCCCTTTTATTTCCAGTTTTGAGTTATTTTTTGACCTATAATAAAAGTACTGATTTTAAACTCTTGATTTTTAAGTAAGTTGCGGCAACATCAATTCTTCATAGTAAATGGGATAACAACAATGAATCATCTAAAATAAAAGCGTTGTCCATCCTGAGGAAGGGGAAATACGCGGACGTAATAATACACATTTTTGTTTACGAATAATCTGCATGAACTTGCCATTGCCACTTTTACGGGTAAATTAGTATAGCTTTTTTGTTTTTAGCGAAAACAAAAATATTCCATCCGAAATGATTATTAATGCATATCACATCGTATAAAAAACTTTAATTTTAAGTACGGATTAAGGATACTGGATTACAATGCATCTATACTCACGACATGCATGCGCAGTAAATATTTGGAAAATGGTCATGTGCATCAAAATGGAAAATGTGTATTAAAGTTTGGCTCAAAAAGTTGATTTTTTAAACATAGTATACTTTTTTGTATCCATTTAATTTAATTTGTATAAAACATAGCAAAAGGGATTAGTTAGGACAGGCTTTTACAGATGCTTTACTCAAGGCTTGACCCAACTTCATACAAGCAAAATGAAATGTAGTGTGACACGACAGTGTATGTATTAGCGAAGGAATGAGTAAAATAGTTTATGCTAGTTGACAAACTATAAGAATTTATCATGATATTAAAGGTTTCTTATTTGTAAAAGTTGTCATTTTCGTCTCGCATAAAGCTTATTAGCAATTTGTAGTGGGTATCATGATGATCACAACATAACAGGATGATACAACAGAAGCATTTTATTCGTCCATTTGTATGGCTGAATGAGTGAGAATAACAAACAAATAACGCATCCATACATTATTTTTCTAATCAACATGAGTAAATTAACAGGAAGGAGGTTTTTAATAACTGGGGCGAACCGGGGAATTGGACTGGAAATCATTCGACAACTACTAAAGCAGTACAATCCTGAAAAGGTTTTCGCCGCATGTAGGAAACCAAGAGAAGCAAATGTCTTACAAGAGATTGCTCTAAACGAGACGAGACTGCACATAATAAAAATCGGTATTAAACAATTAAACTAAAAACTAGTGAAAGTATGTGGCTAAAATAAGAGATAATAATTTTGCTTTTAAAATTCAGATGTATTGGACACAAGAAATTTCGCCAAAGTGGTAGAGGAGGTGAAATCACTTACAAATGGGCGTGGAATCCACATACTAATTAACAATGCTGGAATATTTAGAGGGGGAAGTCAGTCATTTCAAGAAATATCGGAAGAAAGCATGCTTGAATTTTATCGGGTGAACACACTGGGCCCACTACTTTTATCTCAGGTGTGCTACAATTATTACCATTGATAATTTATAAAATAGTGCAATGAATAGTTTATTTGTAAATTATTCCAGGCTTTCTTACCGCTTTTATGCGAAGCTAATAACGGAAACCAGGAAGAGGGGCTAATTGTCAACTTTGCATCTAGAATAGGCTCGATAGCTGATAACCAGAGCGGGGGATTATATGCGTCTAGATGCTCGAGAGTATGTACATATTTATTTAAAGAAGGCAAATTTGATGAGCTAGGAATTATATGATTGACATGTTGAATACACGGCATTGACGTAGAAAGTAACTAATAGTAAATCTGTATGAACAAGGAATTGTATTCTATGAATTTTCAGTCAGCCATAAATGCAGCCACCAAATCGATGAGTATCGATCTTAAAAACAAGAACATTATGGTGGTAGCAATGAATCCGGGATGGGTTAAAACCGATCAGGGAGGGGAAGGAGCAAAACTCGAAGTAGAACATAGTGTGAACAGTCTTTTAAATGTGCTGGATAAAGTAGACAGTTCACAATCAGGCAGACTCATACAATACGATGGCGTAACATTAGAATGGTGAAAGCATTCATTCACCAGGAGGAGAAATTTTGTTCTATCGGGAGAGTTTTGCAGTGTAATCTGTTATTCTACACAATTTACATATATTTTAAATTTCTATATTATGGCAAAAATACTAAACAAAAATGACAAATATCACGTTTATTGACATCATTAAATTCAGATAATGCGCTTAATAAAACTACGTAGGAAAAATTAGAACATTTCGTAATTAAGTTTTATTTTTTATTTTCATCGAATTTCCCATGTCTGCCAACTCCCGATACAAATTTGCTAGCACCTTTGATAGACTCCTGAAATACAAATAAGTGGTTCTTAGCTTCTGATCGAAACATAGAGAAATTCATGGAAAATATCATGAACACTGAAAATCTCACCTTATGAAGCACCTTCAGTCCTTGTCTCAACTCCCTTTCAATACATTCGGCAAAAGTTTGTGCAGAAAACATGGCGTAATATGCGTTTAACCTGTCAGTGTTCATACACTCTTGTGGAAAATCTGAAATTTCTTGCGCTAATTTCACCTGCAAAAAATAAAACAATGTGATTAAACAATACTCAGCAAAAAAATACCAACAATTTTCGCATTTTTGTTTATAGCCAAATATTTACAGCTTCTCTCAGTGACGATCCTGTAGGCACCAACCTATTTGCAAGACCAATTTGCAATGCCTCCTTCCCCTTCACAGGGCGACCAGTGAGAATCAAGTCCATTGCTCTACTCATACCAATTAAATGAGGAAGACGAATTGTACCACCGTCTATTAACGGCACCCCTGCAAAAATTATAACAGTTATGATAACACCATTAGCTCCTGATTCCCAATCGAACCCAAGTCTGCAAAAAAAAATTATCATAAATTAACAACGTCACCTACCAAATCTACGACAGTATATACCAAACGTTGCAGTTTCTTCAACAACTCTCAGGTCACACATTAGTGCAATTTCCATTCCCCCTGCAACAGCATATCCTGAAACTGCTGCTATTACAGGTTTAGAAAAAATTCTCCGAGAAGGTCCCTAAATAATTATTTAAAAGAAATATTAAAATATTCCTTCGTTATATAGGTAGCTCAATGGGATTTATTCTCACCATTGGACCGACTCCCTCTTGATTCCGTGGACTGTAATTATCAGTCTCTACAAAATCAAAGTCAGCAGGAAAATCTGATATTTCTTTCAAATCTAGCCCTGCGGAAAAGTGCCCACCTTTCCCGTAAAGCACGGCTGCTGTGGAAGAGCTGTCATTTTCAAACGATTTAAAGGCATGTTGTAGCTCTCGAGCTGTTGCAAGATTTACACAGTTGCGCTTATCAGGGCGATTGATTCCGATTGTTGTGATATTGTCAACTCGATCAACAATCACATTTTTGTACTGTGATTGTGACAAGCTCGGTCCTGAGAAATAAACGACAATCAAAAATAAATTTTTTTAAACACCCATATCACTCAAATGAGAACTGCGTTAGCTTTTGCATAATTTCCTTTCACGTTACCTTGCTGAGAAGTGTGAGCGGAGAAAGCACGAATAGCTACTAAATGATCCAGTTTTTGTACTTTTAAAGGAAAACATGACTTTCCAAATAGTGCAACGCTACGAAACATTATGGAGAATCACTAATGAATTGAATAATTAGCTTCCCTTGTGTGATTGTTTACTTTCTTTAAAGTTTCTCCTTGTACTTGTAGATGTTTTGGTTGTGTAGTCTCAAGTCTCAACACTCTCAATGCAAATAGCAAAGGTTTTTGTAAACTAAACAACTCTGATATTTTCTGAACGTAACCAGCATACAGTATAGCACTGACATAAAATCCCATCTAGCAGGCGAATAGTAATCATAATCACGAGAAGACCCAAAAATCTACACGCAATTGACTCTTTTACTTAAACTGTTCAGCCAAAAATCATGTAAGCTCAACTTGGTAAAAATCATAGATAATTAATCTTAATCGATCATTACGTCAAGTTGTCAAATGTCAGCTTCTCTAATGCAATAGGATAGTGTGCACTAAAAGCCATGAATGTTTTGGGTAAAGAAAGTCAAGCTGATTTACATTACATGATGTCTGGGATGACATGCAAGAATATTTTCTTTTGATTTGATGGTGCAATGGTATTGAATGGTATCTATTTGTGTGTGGACTGGCTGGACTACTAGAAGATATTCTAATTATCTTAATTTGTTGGAGTCATTAGAATAAATAGGAGACTAAACAGGTTGTACATGAAGATACTTCAAAAATCTAGCCAGTAGCCGGTGAATACCACAAAAAACTTTTGGCTATAAAGAAGTTTGAATTCTAAAGAACCACATGCTCCCTGGTTCTAAAGCTCAGAATCTGTACGATGATATATGTGCCATTGAACAAACGTGCGAATGGAAGAGCAGCAAAAATTCTGTTGTTGTTGTATGTGTGTTGTGTATTCATTCACTGTAGTACCATGCCATAACCATAACCTTTCACTTGCACAATATAAAGTCATTGCAATGTGTTCTAGTGAAGTATCAAATAGGGACATGACATGCAGGGATATCCCAAATCCTTACTCAGACTGGTGATAGTGATGTGATGATAATGATGACGCGAGATGGAACAAAACTACCAATGTTTTATCTTGATTAATTCATGTGACAAGGTATCAAGTTTGCATAAAAATGAATCAATAAAATAACACTAGATATATTTTAAAAGTAAAAATAAAAATGCTTTCACCTTTGCTGCTTGAATTGCAATTGGAATTCATGAAGATTTCATTTATATGTCCATTGTCCATCGTAGAGCCAGCAAACTGACAATACATGCAAAAATACAAATGCTTAGCTCATACTTTAAAAAAATCATGCTGACCTCCGTTTTTCATACAAAATTCATTAATTCATAATTAGATTTTGGTAGTGCTAGTTTTTACGCCAAAAAAAATCGGTACTGTGTTCAATACACTACATCACTCGTTCCGGACATAAAGATGGTATTTTTGCTCATTGATAACAATGATTTATTTTCAGCATTCATTAAATTGATTAAAAATCACTTTCAGTGATTAATGAGTAGTAACTACTTTTCATTTCCATTTCATTCATCCATTCATTTTTTGACTCAGAGTGCCCTTATTCTCTTGACTCATAGCTTATCTTCTCCTCCTCCTCCTACTACTCCTCTAGCCTGTGCTTTTTGAGTGATATACAATGACAAAGAAATTTTCATAGTGCACATACGTTAGCCAGGTGCGATTGTGTGTATGTGTAAGTGAGTGAACTGTGAACGCAAAACGCGGTATCAACATGGCAAGAAGTATATTTTGAATGATGTAATGATACACAATGCTGGGGACATTTCAAGAAAAACATTTTGTAACACATTTGAATATGTCGCAAAAGTTTATAATGATTTTGATGCTTTTGAAAGAAAAATGAAGCCTTTTATGTAAGAACAAACTTTGAATGACGACAATGCAATGAAATGACAATGGACGGACAGACAGCTGGGATATTTCAGCTATAGAAATGCCATCGTCCTTCTGATTAGTGTGCAGATGAAAAAAAGAAGAAAGAAACTTGACTGAGAGAGCGAAGCAAGCGAGAGTTCATGTTTTTCTTTTATCTCATGCTGTGTTGATATTTACCGTACTACTATACTACTTCACCACAAAAATAACAATTTGTTTACTTGCTATTTTGCGCATTCTACAACGCATCAGATCACCATCAGATCAGCGATATTAAAGACAGCAACGTTCACAGAATGAGAATTATTTTATAGGTAAAAATTAACCTTTTTTTAAATTATGCAAGAGTGAAAGTATGAAAGAAAGTGATCTCTTGCTGTAAGTGACGACAAAAGCCATAACTGACGACGTTGTACACTAACATTAATCCACCGAATTAATTGTATTTTAATTGTTCGATTAAAATATAGAAAAACGAGCTATGATCCTCTGGATGAACTAGCCAGACATGGAGTTTTGATAAGTTGACAGAAAACGAGGAAAACGTGAGAAAGGAAAAGGTACTAAAAATATGTCTAAAATTGTAGTTTGTTTGTATTTTTCACATGTTGTGTGTGATTTGTGTGTTAGTATTCAGTATTACTTGAAATAGTATATTAGTCTAAGTAAGTGGTGTAAAGATTCATAATTGATTAGTAATCGTCGGTAAGCACAGCACTAGGAGTAGCACTCACAAAACTATACATGTTAAATGTTTGATGTTTCAAAAGTGCTTATTAATCTGTGTAGTATTTTGGGAAATGCTTCTACTTATAATTACATAACTTAACATTTTAATTGGTATTATTTTGGTAGGACAATTTTGCAGTATTTTGCTTGTTTTTTTTGGGATAAATGTGATGTTTTTTTACTCTTGTGTTTAAGTGGTCCCTTTTGTTCCTTGTTTTGCAAAGTGACTTTAGATGACCGATTGTGATCTTATCCTACGTCCTGCCTCACCTGGAACTTTTGCTAATTTTATTTGAATACATATATTTTTTTCAATTTTGTAAGTTTGGCGTAGTTGCTGGAGGGTAAATATTTAGTGTCTGGTGTTTGCATGAGACATATATGAGATTGTGTGATTTAGATTTGTTAACTATTTGACTGATTATTTTGTGCATGAACTGTACTGTACTACCACTTTATAATGTCTGAGTCTAAAACTAGTAATGCAAAAAGTGAAGGTGGTAAAAGTAGTGAGTCAAATAACGATAACGATCTGCTTGACTTAACGTTTGATCCATCAAGCGCCACTGCAGCTCCTTCGTTGAGACAACCAAAGCTTAGCGAGGCACAGCTGTTAGCAGCGTTAGAATTGGGGTTCAGTGGGAAATATCTTCCAAGTAGCGTTACCGGAGGTGAAGCAGTTCCGGTGTCATCGGGGAATAGTGTCTTGGAGAGAAGTAATAATAAAATCGGACAAGCTTCTTCAATGATTAATAATCACTCAAGTTCTAATATCAACCAAAACCAAGGCAGTGGTTCACAGCAGAACCAGTACCCACTGTTTGTTGATAATTATAGCTTCAATCTAACAGAAGAACAGCAGCAAGGTCTTCTTCCTCCTCTTCGCCGTCCTGATATAAATCAACTTCCACCGGGTAAGTATTTTTGGCATATTTAGGAGCATTTTCAATTGTTATGTGATGAAAATATATTTGGGTTTTATTTTTATGTATTTATGTGATGTGCTTTGCTATTTGTAGATGTGTTAGCCGTCTTGTTAAAATCTACCAGATTTGAAGAGATTCTAATACCAACTCAACGAAGACTCACTGAAGTTGCACCTACCACTAACAATAATAGTCGCACCACGGCTACGGAACAAGATTCACCGAGATCACACCCTGCCCCTACTCCCCCCAACTACAATAATAGTGGCAGTAGCGCCCCCAGCTCTGCACAGCCCACTGCGGAGGAAGTGAAGTCCACATTGTCTCCATTCGCAAAAGAATTTGTACCCACGTCATTCCAATCCAGCTCAACGACAACGACAATGAATTCGCAACAGGATCTTGCTTTTGCAATGTCACAAGTTAATGTGCAGGGGCAGAATAATGACTCATTCCATGGACTAGTCGAAGAATTGGACGGTTCCGACTGCATTCTCTCTACTGTAACGGATATGATTTCTCAGGTATCTCAAGATCCTGCAAGCCTGAACCGATGCGGGAAAGTGACTGTAGATGTTCTCAAAAAATATCTCAATGATGATGACACACTTGGGATTGTAGTTACCTTATTGGTGGAACAGGTAAAAGAATTGTACGGTTATATCAATTATGACTATAATTAAGTTTAATTAACTAATTTTTTATGATTTTTAATAATTTCGTAGATGATTTCAAATTCCAATTTTTGCTACTCTGGAGCAAAGATTTTGGAGTTATTACGTGAAAACAATATCGGTGTCGGGGAAAACAGCATTAAAAAATTAGTTCTCACCAGGTAATTTTACAGCACAGGACTTTTCGATTAAAATTTTTTGAAGGATTAAAATGCATTAAGCACTTCTGCTTCTTGATTCTTGTATCAATTTACTGATGTTTGTTTATTATGTTTTTATTATATAGAATGCATGAGGAGTTCACCCATTGCCTTAATAATCTGGACGATGCGGAAGTTCGAAACAGAGCACTTGGGGTACTTCGACTCCTAAGTGAGCTGTATATGAATTTTGCAGTTCTTCCTGATAGCTCCAAGTTGCATATATTTGCACTTGCAGTTCTTGAAATGATGGAGAAGTTGTTACAAAAAGACAAGTCACTGGACACAGTTAAGTGTGTGTGCCAGCTGCTGAAGGTAAACATATTCACTCGCGTCATTCATTCTTGCATTTGTTTGAAAATATGAAAGAAATAAGGTTATAACTTATCATTGTTTCTTTTTCAGTTGATTGGGTATGAAGTAGAAAATTCCAATAAGGAACAAGTGCGTGAATATTTTGGATTAGTCCTGAAGGAGCTGAGCTACTTGAGAATGACATCTGACGGAAAGCTTCATCCCACCTGTGTAACATTAGTTGACATGGTCTTCAAACTTCATTCCAATAAATGGAATAGAGGGCAAGAAGAGCCACCAGCGCCGTCAACTACATCTTACGCAGCCACCATGTCTGCTCAGCAGCCCGTTTATTACGAAATGCCTGACTCGTAAGTTAACTAGATACATAACATTCTTGAAATGATAATTTACTTAATATTTTAGCAATTTGATTTAATTGAATGCATTTTGTATTTAATAGTGATGAAGACTCGGATGGGTACGACGGTGGAATCATGATCGACGATGAACCAGATGAAGTACAAGCAGCGTACGAGGAGTTCTTAAAAATGAGCTCCAAGCATTAGATTTGGAGTGGTGGTGGCGGCGAATGTTTGAAGTTTGAAATCAAAAATGCACTGAACAGACCCTCACGACATTTACGACATTAAACTATGTTTACAAAGTAGTTGGTGATTTGTTTAGAGCATGATCTCACAATGGCATGCTCCTTGACATGTGGCAAGAAAACCGCCATCATATTAGACTAATTAGAAGTAATGTAGGTAGTAAGGGTTTCACTGCTAAGCTGTTATTACATTTGATTGAAAAAAATGTCTTCGTAAGCTAAGTCTGAAGATTAATTCTTGTTATACAAATCAAACTACCAGCATAAGAACATTTGTTGTACAGAAATTACTACAATAATTGATTGTTATATGTTGATGATGATGAACTTACTATAAAAAAAACTTTATTGTAACGAACTCGCCTTAAAACAAAAGAACTTAAGTACTCTTGATTTATCTGAAAGAATCAAGAGTTAAAAGGGCTAGAGGAAAATAGAGCATTTCGTTTTGCAGTTTGAATTAAATGTAGTTTGTTTTTGATTATGATAAGATGTATTTACATTAAATATGCAGGATAAAAATGTCACTGTGAAACATTAAAGTAAGTTAGTTTAAGGATACCTTTGAGCAATATGTCGTAGGAGTCGAATATGAAATGTAAAATGAATAAAAATTATGTATCAGCCATATTGTAAGCGTTACAATTTCAATTATGTGTAAGTACAAGTATCAAATATGTATAAGTATTTCGAAGTCAGTAGCAATAATTCATTTCGTTTGAATTTAATACTAACTATAAATCAAATCTTCAAATATAAAGACGGACTTCATTGTTTATTCATTAGTGTGTAGTTTTTAGCTATTAGAAAATATCGCAAAAGGTCTAACGGAAGATAATATTAGTATAGTATAAAGCAATGAAGTATATTAAAGAAAAAAAGGTTTATTGAACCGAGTATGATCAGCCCACAAAAAAATGCATGATTCTATGTTAGTTGGTCGTCATTACATCGTGTGCTTACTTTCTATCAAGTATCAAATCAAGATGTCTGTGAAAACATAACCTATATTAAAATAAATATTATCAATTTATGGTATAAACGAAAAAGTAACTGTTCTCTGACATATAGTTAAACAATATTTTATTCATTTTCACCGTTTATATTTTGTTGAAAATTTCTTCATCACCAGTTTTGTGTTTAGTAAGAACATAAAGTTATAATTATGTGTTAGTTATGTTATTACACTTTTATTATTGTACTTTTTTGTTTCTCCTCATCATTTTAAATTTTGTACGAAATATTTATTCGTAAAGATTACAACAGGTAGTTTATTTCATGTGGATTTATTGCGCAACTATCGCAAATAAAAAATATAAAAGACATTTTCTCCGGTGAATGATTCTAAAGTGAAAAATTATTAATTCCTATTGCAAAATAGTTAAAGTAAAAGGTCAAACTTTACCATTACCAAGTACAAGTGCAAGATCAGATCTTTTATTAATCATCAAGCCAGGATCATGCATCAAGCAAACTTGAGGTGTTTAGTAGCTACACTAATATACTTTTAATTTCAACATTTTGTACTTCAGAACATTATCCTCGTGTAGCATCATAAAAGCATCATTCCATACCAGCAGCAAGAAAGAATATTTATATAAGCATCGTATCGTAAATCATCATGAGTCATGAGTGAGTACATGTTGTACAGTACGCAGTTTACGTAGCAAAATGAAGTTGAAATCAATCTGCAAAATGCTTTCCCGGTGATTGCACTTTTTATGGGTTTTTTTGCATTCACTTACACGTGTTCCAAACCAAGTCTACCCAAAAAAGAATTTTCTCTCGTTTCAGAACCAAAACAAGAACAAAGATTTTGTATTTACAAATGCGTGTAAAGTATGCAATCATAAATTCATTTCAATTTCATGGAAAATTTTAAGTCAATAATGCAAAGATATTACTCAGCTTTACTCAAAAAAAATTAACTGTCCATTAGTTTTTAGCATGTGCATTACAATGTGAACGTAGCATGGTCAAATATTTATAGCTCACGTTCGTACATTATTAATTAGTTTACAATTGTTAAAAAAAGAATACAAAACGTAGTATGTACTTACTTTAATATGTATTGGATTGGAAATATATGAATGCATTTGTTCTTGCACTTGCCTTGCAAGTTGCATGTCTTGATACATTTTGCATGCATGCAAATGAAAAAACACTGAAACTCATGCAACAAGAAACGCCATATCTTGAAATGTTTCATTTTGTAGCAATTGGCAATAGTAATACTAAACAATGAAATGTAGGGAGCATTGTTAGCATCATCGAACCAATACAATGCATGCAATGCTTTATATTATTTTGTAGCATGGATGTGATTTTTGTGTTTATTCATGACATACTGCTTTACTTTGTACGTACTAAAAGTATTACACAAGCACTATTTCTAATGAATGAGTCACCCTCTGTTTTCCATGAATTCATAATGCACACCTAAATACATACAATATAGAAAAACGAACTTCAATTCTGTTCAAAAAAGCATGAATTTGCTTACTTAATCCAATACTAAACCAGTGCAGTAAACAAGCAGCTCGATCAACAAATAAAAAACAAGTCTACCTCGACTGTGTGATGATGAGAGGGGAGAATGAATATTATGAGATCATCTATTACGTTCACTTCTTGGTCTATACACATTCAACATTCTTTCTACATTACATATTTTCAGCTCCCCCATTTCATCGTATCACACACACGATGCGATATAATACGATGATATGAAATGAATGAAAGTTCTTTTGTGTGTTCCCGTTCCCAACGAAGTGAGTGACGTATATGTAAGTATTTTTGGTTAGTTGCAAGTTCAAAGTTGCAAGGAACAATCCGATGATGAAACGAAGATAAATTTTCTCACTGGAAAGAATCTCAAATTAATTTCTTTGATAACAGATTGTAATTTTGGCATTTAAAAAATTAAGTGAATACAGTGAGTAGTGTCGTACGTAACTTTAATTTATACGTGAGATATGAATGGGGCATTATAACCAAAAATGTAAGCAAGCTGTAGAGAGTAGACTCGCTTTCGTTCATAAAAAATCTTACCACGTAATAATCCACATATTTGTCCCATTCACACAACCAAACCACTGCACTACTGGGTCATGAATACCTTTATTGCTTTGTGGACCAAAGTTGAACACTATTTAACAGTTATTTGACAAAATTGGTACGTCTTGACTGGAAGAAATTAAAAAAGTTATAAAGGTTGAGGAAATATTTCCGGTAAACATGATGCGAGACAAAGAGTCCAGTTTTAAAATGACAGGCCAATCTGTACACTACGTGACCTTCACAAAAATGTTAATTGGGGTAATTGTAGTTAGTCAGGTATTGCTTACTACATCTGCGTTACCTTCAATAACCTTATCATCCGGAACATCAAATATACCGGAACCAGAAGCTTGGAAATCGTCTTCGGAAGAAATTTATGATGACGATGATTACATTGGTTTTGTGTACGTGGTCTATCTATTCTTCTTTTTCTGCAGTGAAACATTTCCTTTAGTAAAGTATCCATTGAGAGATTCCTGCTGTTCTCCTCATACACTTTGATTATGCTGATTGCAATGGTTAAATTTAAATTGATCAGGAATCGCTAAATATAATTTTCCCATTCTATTTATTTTTGTTTTTTAGGCAGAAACTAATATTTGGAATCATCGCGTTCGTAATTGTGGTGTTGGCGTTGTGTCTGATTCTTTGCTTTTGCTGTCCAATATGCATCATTGCAAAAATGAGGCAAAGACGGGGGGTTGTGATCAGAACAAGTAAGTGTTTCAAAGTATTTAAGTAGTTAGTATTCATAATGTTAGTACAGTCTAAATCACCTATTTGATTATTTTTTAGCTGGATCTGGTGCCACTACCACTACCAACGGGAACACAGTGACTGTAACAGTAAATAGATCTGCTGCGCCACAAACAACTAATGCCACTTCCCCACAGGTTGTAGCCATTTCAAATAATTTCAATGCTCGGAATAAGCCATATCCCGTGCAAGAAAGCGTGACTGTTGTACCTTTGTTACAGCCTCAGTATCCTCCTAATTCTCAGTCAATGAATATCGGCTATCCTCCTAATACCCAGCCAATGAATATCGGCTACGCTCCTAATTCCCAGCCAATGAATATCGGCTACCCTCCTACAGGGCCACAGTTTCAACAAAACTTTGGTAATAGAGCTTTAATATTCATAATCAATCATGATCACGTTATTAAATTAAAAGACACCTTATATAACAAACGTTTATTTTTTATTTTCCAGAATTACCACCACCGTACCCGGGCCTACC
Organism: Entomobrya nicoleti; assembly: GCA_034695465.1. Taxonomy (NCBI): domain Eukaryota; kingdom Metazoa; phylum Arthropoda; class Collembola; order Entomobryomorpha; family Entomobryidae; genus Entomobrya; species Entomobrya nicoleti. The sequence goes on along the minus strand of JAQFZG010000230.1, from coordinate 26,755 downwards.
CCGAGATTCTGATGCAGTAAATCTACCGTATAACCCGTACTTCGCAGGAGATAACGATTCTCCATCCGCTCCGCCTCCGAAATGAATTAAATAACTTAAATCAACTCACTCGTTCTTTCGTCTTGAGTTCCGTTTCTTTCTCAATATTATTTTTAAACGTGTATTTTCAGCTGTTATAAATTATGTCAATGTACATAATTGCAATACATTGCCATTGCCACTTATCGGTAGTAGGTACATGCTACAATTTAATGTATAGATTAATTTTCAAAGACTTGCATAGTGACTTAATATTTTGCATGATATATATTATACGGTTTGATATGTATGTATAAATATGAACTATACTTATGATCTGAAATTTGATTCTCTGCTCACAAAACAAGAGATTTAGGCAACAACTTGCTACTTAAAGTTGCTTGTAGGTATATGATTTTATAAGTATTTAATGTGCGTATCGTTAATTTTTGTATGTATGTAAACAGTGTTCCACAGATTTTTGTTCCTACTACTATTTATGTTAAGCGAGTATGTTTTTTTCTAGTTATGTAAATCAACGGATTCAATAAACGCTGAAAAATGGAGTTATTTTCCACTAAAGAATAGATTATTACACATTATATGTCAACGAATATATCGATCATATGCCACTTCAGTTTATTCCATTGTAATGCATTTTAATTATATCCCACATATATAACGACAAACAGCATGGTCATAAAACCTCAATAGTTAGAAAATTGTAGCAAACCTTTAAATTAAAACATATATTTCACTTTTTACAACTAGCTTTTATTCCGACAACCTCTGCGATGCTTCCGTAAGTGCGCCATGAATTTCTTTCGCATACGCTATTTGTCCCTTGACCAAATCAATGTACTGTGGGTATGTCATACTACTATCCGTTTTACTGGGTGTCACTGGAACTGGTAAATACTTGGCGGAATGACTGCTTTGGTTTAAGCATTCGATTGAGGTACGCTAGAAATAACAGAAATTAAATAATAAATTACTCATGTATCTATATCAATATATATGCATGCTATGCGCTTTGTTTCAGAAATCCAATTTACCAGATGCACTTCCAATTGATCTACCAAAGAGAAAAACTCCTCAAAAGACTTGTCAAAACGACTGACATCATAGTCCACTTGTTTTCTAAATTAAGATAAAAGGGGGTAACGTGAGACGTAAATTTCCCGTTAAAGTTCTTCGGACAAAAATTGTGCAAAAAACTATAACTTACGTTCCGCTGTCAATCATGTTATTTGAATTAATAGCCATAGCCGCACTTCGCATCACATTCTGCAACGCAGATAGAAAAAAAAAGAATCCAATTAAATATATGAATTTGGAAACATTTTAAAATTGCTTATACAATTAAAGTTGCTTAAACTTACCAACATAGACTCTTTCAAATTGGGAATCAGCGCTTTCGCTTTCGAAATGTTATCAACTCTGGCTTGTTCTTGCTGTTGCTGAGGTGGTGGTCCTCCACCTGAAGGACCCCCTTGAGATGGTGGCCCCGATTGATTCGAAGCAGGTTGATTTGAACCTGGACCTCCAGGTCCTTGAGACGGTGGGTGTGAACCAGGTCCTCCCTGAAGTCCTCCTTGTGGAGGCCCACCAGGTGGTCCACCTATTCCTGACTGCATGATGGGATGACCTTGTTGCGCTTGTTGTGCAGCGGCTGCCGCGGCAGCTTAAAATTCGTTTGATAACATTATAATTTGTCCTGTGAAAGTTCCGATGACATGAACATGAAAAGAAGTTTGAAGTTATAAGTAAAAAATTACCAGCTGCCGCTGCAACGGCCGCTTGCTGATGCTGTTGAGCAACCATTTGCTGCTGATGGGGTGACATCATTGATTGTTGCTGAGGGGGCATCGGCCCCATGCCTCCTCCCCCAGGCATTGCCATTATCTCAGATTACGAATTATGTGAACGGTCTCGATTATAGATTTTAGTGACGCCGGCGCCGGGTGCTCATAAGTAACAAGCAACTACGGTGGATTGTTGAAAGGCCAAAGGGCAGGAATACATATATATAAGCTTCAACAGTTTAAAATGCTGAATGATTATTTTAAACGCAAACTTGATTGTGGCTGTGAGCACTCAGACCTTTAAACGGTTGCTGATAAAGTAATTGAGTTTGAGTTGACTTAGGCTTTGGCTATCAACCATTGACTGATCTACATTTTCAAGGGAGTAGTAAACAAAATAGAAAAGCGCCATGGTCGTCGAAACTTGTGGGTTTTGTGAAACATTATTGAGATGTGCTCTGAATGTGCATTTGAGATAAACGCAGTATAAGTATAGCTGCAGCTGGCAGGCAAGTTTAATGCAAAGCTGTAAGCTCATGATGTCATCAGTCAGTCAAATTATTATCAAGCAGTAGATCAGGATCGTTTTCTAGTGTGATCAGTAAAGCATTTTACTAAGCATGTGAAAACGTAGCTTAAAATAATTATTAATTTCATGTTTTAGCCTCTTTAAGATTTCGAAGATAAAATAGGTAAATTTTGGTGACTATTGTCTTCGCAGAAAACATGTACTACATGGTTTCTATTTTAAAAAAATAAAAAAATAGCTCTGTTGATTTTACCAGGAATATTTTGGTAATAATGAATTATGCGGGTGCATGTGGTCCCTTGATCATAACTTCTTTGACTTATTTGTAAAATGCAAATCGAATTATGGGTAAACTGCGTTCATGAACAGATTTTCATAGAAATCTCATTTTACCCCTCCGACCATTCAGGATTTTGTAGATAGAAAAAGATAGCAGGTTAAAATAGTTACTTCAGTGATTCTTGAGGTATTGAGTCTTGAAGTCCACAGACAATTTAAAATAAAATTAATTAAATGACATATTTCGCAAATTGTTTTTTTTTCTAAAATGCATTAAATTTTGGATAATGCTACACATCGACGACATACAGTTGGATTTATTTCAGATTAAGAGATAATTTACCCCGACAATAGGTCAAACGTGTGGAAATATTTTCGGTTAAATCAACTACAGAGTTTTACAAAGTCTTCATTTAAAAATTCTACATTGAATACCAGATCACCGTGTATTTCAAAAGGGTCTACCACTTGATATATCCTATTTTAACATCCACATCTTATTTTGCCCTGGACCAGCTAAACAACCATGTCTCCCACTTACTTACTTACATGGCTATTTGGCAGCCCTTCTCTGTAAAAAAATTATCGGATCATGATAGGGCGGAAGTCATCATGTTAACTCTGTAGAAAGCTATTCACTGATACTGCAAAGTGCTGAGCATTTTACCTTGTTTCTTGCTTTTTGGAACCCTGCAAAACTGCAATTTACATTCCCGTTCATTCAGATTGCGAGAGACTAGGCGCGTTTAATGAATACCACAGAATTTCATCCAAGAAAACGACAACAGGCTTTCACCGCAGAAACGCTCTTTTGCTTTTCCAATTGATCAAATATTTGAAGTGAAAGTTAGCAAAGATACTAGTGTAGCTTTATTCTCTTTAGAATTTCTGTGACGTAATCATGCCGCTTTGTACCCATCCAATCAGTAACTTGACAATAAAACGTGCAAATTTTGCTTTTTCGTTGTTTACAAATGAAGTATATTTATAAGTAGTACGCAAAATGCATGAGTTTGCCTTCAAATCTGCACGTGCTCTCTTATATAAACTTTGATAAAAGCAATAAGCACATCACATCCAGTCCAAATGAGTGCACTACAGCAATAATAAATTATAAAGTTACTGTTCCGGAACTGACTCGCTGTGTGAAAACTAAATTCATATACTAAATACCAAAGGTGATGTGTGATGTAGATTAACAACGCAAAAAAACTGAAAAGATCCAAAGAGCAGATCCACATCCTCCAAAAGACCAGACCAGAGACGTTACGTACACAAACATCAATGAGTCATTGTAATATCTCTTTATTTACCCCAGAACTACATAAGTTCTTCTCACCACCCAAAGCTCATAAAAAACACGCTTCCTTTCACTCTTCAAAGCTATCACGGTCACCTATCGCATCGCGCAGTACGTGGGAAAACAGAAGAATAGCTTACTCAGCATTCCTCTTGAAAGAATGTTTTATCAAGGAAATCCTGAAAAGGCAAGAAAAAAAGAACTTTGCAAACTAGCCTGATTGCGTAAAGGAAAAAAAATCAAGATGATTCCTAGTTAGAAAAATTGCTCATCACTTTGTTACTGTTAAGTGTGATATATACATACATATACCTCATTATCAATGAAGAATATCAAGATATTTTTCTGGAATGTTGGGCTTTTTGAAAAGAAAGCGTCGGTTACGTTACAACTCAGAAAAAAATCATTTCCACGTAATCTTGCTTGTTTATACAGAGTGTATTATATTTCCCTAGATTTTCCCAGTTGTCTAAAAATAACACAGATTGAATGGAAGAGAAAGCAAAATGAAGTTGAAAAATGAAATAATATTAATTTCACTCAACTCACATGCTAACGACATATGCATCATCATCATCATGTGTGATAATGTTTATAATTATATGATTCCTTCTTGTCGTGTGGACATCATCAAAACCTCCACGAACTAAAACTACCTATATTAGTTTTGTACAAATTGACTTGACATTCTATAATGATCATATTACGTATACTGTCACAGGAAAGGAATGCCACCTTCACTCAACTTCCCTAATTGAGGTCGACTGATAAAGCAAGTCGAGTAAAGTAGGTGTATTAAATATCACCTTTTGTATTTGATTATGTGAAGCCGAGCCCTACCCAACCCACATGCCAACTTCAATTATTAGACGTTGGTTTCCGTTTCCACTATACTTGGAAACTTAATTGGCATATTTGGCGTTCTTGTAGGCTGATAACTTGCGTTGTCGTTGATATATTTTAATGTGTAGAATAATACACAGGCTGAGTGGTCAGCCCACACATTCTTAAAAAAACTATATTATTTTCTGCGTAGGTATTTAGGTATATACATATACGTAACTCTCTCTCTGACATCATGTATGCTTGTGTGCCCATAATGTAATGAATAGAATTCAATGAAGTATTCATTCGTGTGATGTCCGATATGTCGAGCGAGAGAGGTAAATACTAAGCATATTACTTGATATGGTTCTAATGTGGCCATTCTGATGCAGCACAAGCCAAAGTTTAACAAGATAAACGACAGCAGAAAGAAGGGAGAAAGTGAAGAAGAAAGAATGTGAGATGATGTAGGTCGCACGTTCCTTTTTTTCTCCGCTTCCTCTGCTATCTTCTCACTCTGTTTTTTATGCTCATTCTACACACTCTACTAGCCAAACTAACTAAAGAAGTAAAAGTTTCATTTCTTTAATAAAGAAGAAAAAGATGATAAACATGATCGCATTCGCATCGCATTGCCTCTACTACGCAGACAGTATTCTTTCACTCTTGTTTGTAATCATGATGACGGTTGCTGTTTGCTTGTCAAGTGATAGTAGTAGTTGAGGTTATGGTTATACACAAAAGGAAAGGAAATAACTTGGATGCTTTCTCTTTTTTTGTTTGAGTTTTCTCAAAAGGTGGACTTGATTCAGCCACATTATATGAAGTGCTTTTGGTTTTTAGTTTGCGAAGCATCTAATTGTTAGTTTTGCTCGGTTATGTGTGGACTTACAATGAAATGTATATTGGGAAGGATGAGAATACTGGGAAAAAACTTTTTATTGAAGGTATACACTTATTAGTGTTTTGCACTTGTTATCAGTTTTTTTTTGTGGTCCATAATTCTTTTTCTTTGCAATATTATTTTATCAGAGAGCAAGATTGGAGGAGTTGATGAAAGTTGTAAAATAATCATGTACTTAAAAAGTGAACAGTTTTTTGGGGAAATTATTTATAAAAATAATAAATCATTATTGACATGCAACGCAGTACACACGCATTGTTAATGTATGTATTTCTATTCTCTGAGGGTTTAAATGGCAAATGGCAGCTTAAATATAGAGCTCCTTTGGTCATGTTTTCTTGTTCTCCCCCCGTGCCAAGTTTACCTATTTTTTTCTCTGAAGGCTTGTCACTCACTTTTCCCTACAGAGTTTTGCGAATGCTTTTGCATTACAGACTTGGAAGTGGCTAGGCCTTAACCAAGTGGTAAGTGAAAGTTTACACGAAACGTTGAATCTCCAAAACAGGCACAAAAGTGGAGAATGTGACTTGAGACTCTATTTACAGAAGAGAGAAAAAGAACTAGCTAGGAATAGGACTCTGTTACGTTGTTTGGCTTGAAAGCGTGTACGCTTTTAGAAAGCTTTGGTCGTGCTTTTTTTGGGGTAGCGAAATGGTCGTTGTGATGCCAAGCCATGCTATTGCGTTATGTGGTGTTTTTTTGGGAAAAGGCTTTCACATCGCAGGAGGTTCGTAGTCAGTCATTCAGTTGTTGTCTGACAGCCAAGCTTGTGTGATTCAGTCAGAGTAACTATTCCGTGGAACGTGCAAAAATTCTCTTTGCTCTTCTCAAAACTATACAGTCAAAGAGTGACGAATAATGTGCCAGTCTGCAAAAAATAATAACAAAATCTCCGATGAAAGTACCAAAAGTATTCTTTCTCTATCCCACTCTCAGTTTAGTGATAAATAAAATGGGAATTCTTTTGCGGGAGTTATCATAAAAAAAACTAACTGTTAAGTTTATTTCTTGCTCGTGTATCGTGTACATACATACATGTACAGATGTACAGCAATTGGTTCCTTTGTCATAGATTACATAAGCAATAAAACTCTGTAGTGAGGTCAAAGTAAGAGTGATTATTTGTTTGGCAGATGACGTTATTTTGCTGTAGTTTTTTTGTATACTGATGTTTGAGATAACAAGTTATATTCGTTTTATTGACGTTTTTATTATATTTTGCGACATTCACACTGCATTCCTGGGTGAAAGCGCACAAGGTTCTCTTACACAAAAAAATGCCAAACCACTGAAATACGACGAAACAATATGACAGCCTGCATTCCGAGACTATAACAATTGCCTGTGCACATGCAAAACATTAAGGCTGTGTAGAACTACAAGGAAGTTAGTCAATAAATAAAAATTGTCACCTTTGCATGATCGGTTCTATGAAAATCCCGACGTTATACTATAGTTGTGTATTCGAAAACCATTTGATTTAAGTATGCATCATGTGAAGTATACAATAAACAAACTTTAATTGTTAATTAGTTACGTTTACCACTATTTATTAGCAAAGTTTCAATTTCTCCGGGAAAAAATGTGGCGTATTACAAATTTATTAGTTGGCTGAAAACTTTTAGTGTTTATACGAAAAATTCGCTATAATTAGTGACAAGTAAAAGACTATTTAGGAAATGAGTGAGGCTGAAGTGGATGGAGAAAGCAGTGATGTGAATGATTACAATATAAGCAGGGACTATCAGGATGGAATCCGGGATCTGCTGACACCACCCACATTGTTAAACACCAAACCTTCAAACCAGTAAGTACAAAAAACTTTTAATTACTTAAACTACAGTGGGTTGCTGTTGCTTAATTAAAATTGTAAGGGAATGATGGATAGAATTGTATGCGCATATCTAGAAAGCATAGTGTAGAAGTACTAATTTTTTCCATATATTAAAATTGCCATTCTGTTCTTGTTCATTTTCATGTGCCTCATGCAGAAAAATCGTGATTCTTTATGTGATCGGAATTTTCCTGGCAATTGTCTTGTTTATTGCAATGGGATATATTCTAAAGCTAAACTATAGGTCGTGGCTTCCGAAAAGGAAACACTTTTGTGATTTTACAGACTGTTTCAGACAAAGTAAGTCCATAATTTATTTTCTAATGCCAAGTGCAGAAAGCAGAAAAGCTTTTCCAGGAATATTTATTAACCAAAATGAAATGTTTTGTATTAAAATTACTCTAGGCAGTGGAAAGAAAAGAAAGTTCTTTCAAAGAAGGGCAAAGTCAAACTTTACCATTCCTGTTGTTGTTATATCGGACGAGAATGGGCAATACTTGGATCCCGAAGGGTTTGCGGAGGAATTCGAGACAAAAACTGTACACGTTTTCCCATAAAGAAATTTCGGGGAATTATCACTCATCGCATCCTAATAGGCAAGAATTGATGAAATTACATGGACTTTTCGCGATTATAATTATAACCGAACTTATCAGCATTCATTTATCTCAAAACACTCAACCCATCAACCACTTACTCAACTACTACGAGTGAAAGCAGAGTTTGACGAAAATCAAAAAGGTATTTTTTCTAATTTCAATTATCGAAAAAAATAACTACAAGCTCGAATTAATGCATCACAAAACAATGCATATTATACTATTATGCTGATTACTTAATACGCAGCATAATAACGTGTTTTCTTCGTACGACAATATGTGAAATTTTCATACAAAGAGTATTTTATAGAATTTGCAATGCATCCAATGCAATGACTCTGTTCAGTTCAATAAAACCAAGTTAATACACTATAGTGTTGATTTTACGATTTTCAATTTTAAATTTAGATTCGATGTTTGAAATTTCATAACCTTTTACTTTTTAACATTTATTCTAGTGCAGATTTATCGAGGGTCTACATATTTCACGCAGTACAGATGAAATATAGAAAATTCTTAAAGTCTACACTTAAATTATTCATAATTATAAATTGTTGGAAGGTTTTTACCCTGAAAAGAAATTACACATCTTGCATAACATTACAGTAAAATACCTAACCTAACTCCTAAGGATCAAGACAATCGAATATAATATTAAGTTTTTGATATACACATGTAACAGTGTTTTTGACCAATGTGCGTGCTGAGATAGTACATAATTGCAAGATGTGTAAAAAATAGGTAAAATGAATGTAAAATCGTTAGAAAGAAAGGTAACATAATTTCTTAACTTTAGTCATCATTGATTGCGTTGTAGAGTGACATAAAATTACTTCATTTAAAATGCCATAGACCATATCATATAAGTTTGGACGTATTTAAGTATTTTACATCTAACAGCGTACACTACTGTAAGTTATTTTGTAAAAAGTAGATAAAGAAATATATACTCAAAAAAACATAATTTATATTCACGTACAAGTTCAGACGAAATTTTCTTTTGAAGTAGATGAAATTTTCAAAATTCTAATCAATAAATTATTTTAATTCCATTTCTTGTTACAATATAAAAATGTTGGTTAATTATATAGACAAGTGGTATATATAAAACGGTTAATCTTTCGGTAAAAGTTTGTTTGGAACTAACTCGCTCCTTAATGTCAAGACGAAAAATGTTAACCATAAGCGTTTTCTTTTTTTATACCACACACATTTTAATAAAAATAAAAGTTACTATTTATTAGATATACCACCGCAAAATTTATGCTTGTATTTTATTGTCGTCATTCCTTCGTTATATTTGTCTTCCATAAGTGTATTCATGAAAGAAACATTTCTTGTGGCACGATGCACTTTTCTTGGCATGAATTTTTTTGATCTGAAACGCATCATGCGATGAATATATAAGTATTTATGATATGCATGTACGTAAATAAACTACAACTTGGAATCTCCGTCTAAATAAAGCATACATGTAATTTTCTCACAAAACATCTCTAAGAAAAAAAATCCGCAATTCGATGAACGTATTATTTTGAAAGGACATTACCAAATTATTTTCGGTGTTTTTTTGCTTTGATTTATCATACATTCGCGGTGTTTAATATGAAGAAAAGGTTTAATAAAACAGATTTTGCATTTAACTTTGTTCATTTTGTTTTACGACTACTAAACATATACTTTTTCTCATATTAGTTGTGCTTTTAGTCACTTAACCAACCATGTGTTTGCATGCATGTATAGAAACTGTTATGTTTGAATCCTGCGGAGACATTCACATCATCTATTTAGCATGATTTGGTTATGCACTAACCACATCATCATTTTGACGTTTTCAAATGACTAAGATTGCAAAAGCATCTTGAATTATGTATTTATTTTAAAATTACATCATGATTATTTCTCGTCCGACGAGCACGAAGCTGACAATTTGAATATAAATAAATAAAGCAGTGCCAGTTGCCCAACTGTAGAAAAGCCACCTAGTAGAAAAACAGCTCTAGCATAACCTCAACCTTCATCGAAGAGTCAAGCAGGCAGTTCTATCAAACAACTGTATAAATTATTTCTTATGTGCTTCCAACCAACTGCCGAGTGAAGTCAAGTCAGCTACTTCTATTAGCAAAAATATTACAAATTTTGCTACAGGAATAAAGAAAGGTAAGTGCCAGTACGACCACAGTTTTTTGTTGCCATTAAAACGTCTCAACAGTCCAACGCTCCACACACGCCTGCAAATACTAACAGTTACATAGATTTCTGCAACGTCCCAAGCATAACTGTCCACATACATGATTTCTTGAAGTTGTTCCGAAAACCAACAAGGCATGCAAAATATATTGAGGACACATGAAAGTGTGTAGTAGTTGCAATGTTAAAGATGTCTTTCAGTCTCTATTTTTAACAACCGGGCAATAAATGCTCACCACGAATTACATGAGCACAAGCACAACAGGAGGGGCATTGAGAATATATATACTATACTGCATAACCACAACATGCAACCATCCACGTCACTAGCCGTCATTACTTTCGCCAATAACATCATCACTTTTACCATAATCAAAAGCATCATTTTCATGTATCATGAACATCAAACTTCAAAGGGGATATTAATATCGTTGACTTTGAGGGGGAAAGCTGCTATATTTGTTGCAAGTCAAAATTATGTACAATGATGTTTTCCCTGACGTTCGTTGTGTCGGTAAAAGCTTATAATCGTCCATTCGTATGCTCCCACACTATTTATCTTTCTAAAATTATATTCTCCTACGATCTCTTTTATGACGCTTTTAAGGATATACGTCTATTGACGAAATAATGTCATCTCTTTTCATCGTCCGTTGTTTGAATAGTAGCATTGCTACGGCTATACTTGATAGTAATGAGCTAAGCACTGAAGTGCAATAGTATAATCAAAGGATAATATAACAACCGAAATAGCTTCTATTCAGACGAAATTGTTGAGTATTGCGTGTGCTCTTCTTTTCACTCAAACGACCTTGTTGGTAATTTTGTTGTGTGACAAGCTATATGTAACATGCATAATATGGTATATTTCTTCTAAACTTTCGAATATGTGTAGTAAAATGTCCCAACGACAAACATTCGGATACATTTTTTAAGTACTTAAATCTTATGGAGTTAAATAGATCTGCGGTATGTCTATGCAATAAAAAATACATGTATACTTACATAAGATGTAAGAGGCTAATTCTAATTCTACAAAGTCCTCAAAGTGTATGTAGATCCCATACCTTGCTCGCATGCAAAGACTAATTTTTACAGGAAAACTACTTTCAGTTCAGTTTAAATATCTAATGCGTAATTGAAACGCAAGTCACCGGAGGTGCACATAAGTAGAATCTTCACAGGAAGTTTCCCATTTCATAGTAACTCGTGACGTGTACGCTAAATAGTAGGATAGCATGCATATATTGCCTAACTGCTAAATATTTCCATTAAGCACTTGAGACCTTTCACATTTAGAGCCAACTTGTAGTGAATTTTTAAAGAGGAAGTGAAAGTCAGATCAGACATACTTTTATCATCAGTTCTGTGATGTGAACGTTTATCGTTTAAAGTGATTGTACACAATGGAAAAATTTGCAATTGTCAATGGAATATCGAATGACAAAAGAAAATACAAAGTAGTATCTTCACAAATATAAATATCTCTATATTCATCTTAATTACGGTTTGTGCTTTAAAACTGGTGTATAAAGTACGCGTTAAGAAATATAATATATTTATATGCACGTGGAGTAGGCTTTGATTTGTCATCTTTTCCAAAAGGAAAATTGACAACTGAAGGAAGTGCATGAAATATGCCGTTATAGTGTCAGTGCAAGAAAACTAAAAGTTAATGCAGTGTAGCGTAGATTATCTAAATCACACGGCACGGTTACGTTGCATATAAGATAGTAATACTCTGCCTTCAAGGTTACGAGGTCGTTGCGTCCCAAGAAATCAGTAAAAGTGTGAGAGTTCTTTTGAAGAGGTAATTCTGTTGTAAAAGCTGATGTTTCCAGATGCACGTGTGTGTGTTTGTAATCACCTTGTAGCTTTACGCCAACTGTTTACGTAAGAATTATTGTTTTGAATGTATGGAGTAATGTGTTACTGTTATGGATATTTTAAAGTTGAAGATGAGCCAAAATGAGCCATACGAAGTGAAGTGGTGTGAGGAGCTGGGTAGGTACTTGATTGCCTCGAGAGACATTGAGTCACGGGAAATTATAATTCGAGAAGAGCCTCTTGTCTCGGGTCCTACAGATCGGGGTCCCAAAGATATTCCAGTTTGTCTCGGATGTTGCGGCTTAATGTACGAGAACCCTTTTACCCGATGTACAAATTGTCACTGGCCAGTTTGCAATGAAGCTTGCGAAAAGGTATAAACATTTATGAATTTTATGATGTTGATATCCATAAATTTTTTATGGTACATTTATTAAACGGAATTTTATGACTTTGTGAAAGTGCTTGAGATGGGAGTTAACGTATTTAAAAATTCATTATGCTTACATATTATGTGTATAACTTGCATATATGCACAGCAGATACAGTTGACTGTAAAATATGAGAATGATGTTTTCATTACTGGTCTCGGTCTCCATCTGTCGTGTTTGTATCTTATCTGGTTTCACAGTTTTGTACTTTGTAATAATTTTTTTTAGAAGAATTTATTTTTAATATTAGTAAATCCTTGTCTGGATTTTAAAACTCATTTTTAGTTTATTTATTTTTATTGTCTTGTATTTTTGCAGCTGCCTTCTCATGCTCTCAATGAATGTCAAGTATTCCATAAAAATCGAGCTCTGTATCCTCCACCATATGGCTGGCCTTACATTTCAAAATCCATTGTTATTCTCAGGTGCCTTCTGTTCAAGACGCAAAATCCCTCAAATTGGAATTTGCTAATGGACTTGTCTAACAATAAAGAGATACGTGAGGGAAAGCCCAATTGCATAAATTCCGACAAGAGGATTTTACAAAATTTTGCAAAGTTTATGCCAGCACACGACGGTAGCGGGGAAAATGCCTCTTCAGCAAATGAGGGCTTTTCGGAGGAGGAAGTTACGAGAATCAGTGGCATTTTAGATACAAATGCGCATGCATTCCCTTTGAGTATTAACGGAATTTCCACGTACGTAAGCCCCCCGTCCCAATTTCTTTACCTTTGACGGCACTTTTTTTCTGCTGTTCATACAAACTACACATACCACACAGCAGTGAGATTGATATAAATAAATTGTAATGTGAATGCGAGCAAAATTATTGTAAATGGGCGCAAATGAAACACGAGTGACATGACATAATGTTTAATTTATTACGGATACATGAACTTTCTCTTTTCTCTCTGTTTTATGTGCTCTCACCTATTTCTCTTCCATTTGGTTGGTACCTGGCCTTGTTGGCTTACTTGTCGTCTCGTCGTGTATCTCTCATTCTTCAACACTCATGCCACTGCCACGGGAAGCAGATTTGTTTGTAACCTTTACAGCAAAAAGGTTTTTCTTCTAGCACATTGCTGCCATCCCAATTCATCTTGGAGTCCAGATAAATCTCTGTCAGACAAGACGCTCACCATTCGTGCAAATGTTCCCATTGCGAAAGGCAGCATGATCTCGGTGGCTTATGATGATTCGCAAATTTTAGTGTGTTCGCTTAAACGAGTCATCCCTAATGAGATCAACGGCATGTTCGTTTGTAAATGCAAGCGGTGCACAGGTATTCATTATATTCCCTTAAAATTTCTATCTTCCAAAATAAATGATAAATAAGTTGCACGAAAATTTTCAAATGCACGACTTTCATATCGTTAAATGCTCCACTAACAACTAAAAAAATACGGGCTGAACTTTATTTTTGCAACAGAAAAAAAACAGGTTTGACGTTTGCAATGGATTCCCTTAGAAAAGTTCATTCGTCCTACCAACTATTGATCATTGTTGTATTGTTCTTCTGAACTTAACATGCATCCTCCATATAAAAATTCTATTTAAAAAGTAAATCTGTCAGAACTAGAACAGTTGAATCATCTTTAAAAGCCCATTTGTTATTTATAAAGTGAAATAAAAACGTGTGTGTCCTTCTAGATCCAACCGAGTTTGGAACGTATATAGGAGCACTGAAATGCCCCTCTTGTGAGAAAGGCTATCTCCTACCCATTGATCCTGTAGATTCGTTCTCCAGTTGGAAATGTGATAATGGTGGCTCAACGAAGAAAAGCATTGAGAATAACAATAGAGATAGCGAAAGAAGCAGCAGTAATTGTGGCCTTGCTACCGGTGAACGTCATCTTCCCCTTCTTCAAGATTCTGATGCTGATGGAAAAGCAAACAGCGTAGAAGACGGGGAAACAGGAGAAGAAGAAGAAAGCGGAAATTGCAATGAAGTTTTGGATGACGAAAGCGTTATGGAAATCATTGAGGAAGCAGAGTCATTATGTGGCTACACAAAACTGAATATTGGCCCAGCCGAGTCCCCACCATCATCACGCAGTTCAGAAGAGCAGGAAAGAGAAGATGAAAGACTAGAATTGTTGAAAGAATTTGTGAGGGACTACAGTGGAAACATCCTTCACCCGAATCATTACATTTTGCAAGAAGTCAGTGTGCGAATTCTCAGAGGGGACTATGCCAAAGGACTCAGCTCTCTGTCAGATTCAGATCTAATACAGCATTTGAAGAGATGCGAATGGCTACTTGGGATTGCTGACGTGCTGACGCCAGGATTTTGCGAGTACAGAGGTATGTTATGTCACCTTATAATGTATGCAGTGTGTACACACAATGGACACACACTTTTTTATCGAGAACTAGACTTGATTAAGGGGAAAAGAGCAGAGAGCAAAAAGCAATGAAGCAGAAATAGCCATGAAAGTACCCAGAGCACCTTTTATTATTGTGTTATACTACGTAATTCAACCCCAATGTCGTCCGTCCTTTTATACAATAAAGCATAGTGTAAAGTAAAAGCCATAACTTTAGATAATAAAATAGTAGTAAAGTTTTGTTTTGCCTATTTGCTCCATATAGTTTATATCAAATGTTGTAATAAAATTCAGTTAGAATATTTATATAATGGGATAAAATGCTATTTTCTCTTGGAAAAATATATATTCCTTGTATTCCATCATCATCATATCATCCATGGCCGTCTCTGTCGTTTATTTCGTCATATTTAATAGATAAAATAGTTCAGCGAGGGGTAGAAACGTAGTAAAAATTTCTATATATAAACTTTATATTGGATTTTTTTTTCTTTTTCCTCAATTCCGCGTTCTACCGACTCAAGCTTTTCTTCAGTTTCATTTTTCCCAAGGACTTTTATCCCTTGAAAGAAGGAAAGAGGAGACGGAGGAACAGGAGAAACAACAGTTTAACAACAACAGGGGGAAAGATGAAACACGCAGGAATGACGATGGCGATGATGATGGTAGTAAATTGAAACACGAGTCGACTGATGATGATGCTCTTGATCGTCGTAACGCCAGTGATGTCACTTCCACGAAAAATACAATAAAGGAGAAAGAAGAATTGGCGGAGGAGACTAAGAATCACTTTGAGAAATATGGAAATTCAGAAAACAATTTGAACAGGCTTGTGGAAATGTTGACTTTTTTATTGGCTTTCTTCAAAGAGATAAACTCTGAGCATAAATTGCTTGAACCGATTAGTGATACACTAGAAGATACGAAAATGAGGTTGGAAGAAGACTTCAAGATAACAAGAGACGAATCAAAATAATTTATTTGTAAAGTGTGTATTTGAGAGAGAACTATAATAAAAGAGTTGATTGGGAGACGAGACAACCCTTGTTCAAGTTTCATTTCATTGAATTGACAAGTATGACTGTATGACTCAGAAAGTTGAGAATATGAAGCCACATCAATTCATCTAAATGTCAGCATAAAGCTCTTGGAACTGGTAAATTTCCATGTAAAACGTCAGAGAACTTATAAACTTAAAGTATTATACAATTGAAGAGATTCAATTAGTATGAGAGAATGGAAAGTTTGCATTGAATGGCAAAACATGACTTTATCAACAAATTATGATGAGAATTGTTTTGCGGAGCTTCAAATCGCACAAAACCTTTGCCTTTGACCTCATATTTTTGGTTACCTAATATTGAAGACATTGAATACCAGCATTTATTAGCACATACATGCTAACCAGTTGCTAATATGATTGCTGTGTCTAAAAATATACACAAAGTAAAAACCAACTTGTTCGTAGTAGTTTTGCTGAGGTTCGCACAAAAAACATTGCTAGAAGGCTGTGTATCCTTTTTTTAAACAACGTGCTTTGCCTCAGCAAATCGTTGGCACTCGCATACTCTCCCAGTGGCACAGATTCATCTTCATCCCAAGATGAAAAAATGGGGACAGTTGGTGGATTGGATAGCATACCAAAAAAAAAAACTGTACAGCTAAGCAAGCAATACATGTGCAACAACCTACTTTGTTTGGGGCTTGGAAAATGTTCTGTTTATCCTAAAATTTGCGATCCGGTAAATTGGCAAACTTTGCCTGGTATTTTTTTTTGTATTTTGTGTTACAAAATTGGTTTAAAACACAGTATTGAGATTGAGAAAACGTAGAGAAATATTTTCATCTGTCAATTGTTCTCACAATATTTATTTTCATTTCATACATATAGCCACACTAGCTGTAATTTAAGCCCATTTCGTGCCATCATCCCATTAGTACATTTAAGGTTTACTCAGGTAAATACATATAACTACATATATATCAAATCTGAGTGTTTAGAGTGGTATTCTGTGGTCCAGAAGAGAAAAATGAGTTCAATTTTTATAACAAATCCTCTCATTTCCCTGTTTTTTATCCATTCTTCTTAGGATACGCCTGGAACGTGAAGCACTTCTACAAAATGCGCCAAACCATGTCTTTTGTGCCACTTCTCATATTCGCATTAGTGGCGATTCAGTTTTGTGAAGGAACTGGAGAAACTGGAGCCCTTACATGGGGCCAATCATGTAATCCTAGTGTCTCTTTGCAGGATGATCCGTCAACCCGTTGTGACACTTCAAAACGACTTAGTTGTGATGCAAGAAGCAGAACATGTGTGTGTCATCACGAGGAACGAGACTTATACAACTCTGACACAGATAGGTGTGAAACTAAAGTGGGAAAGTTTTGCGCTGTGTCCGACACTTTTCCAACAATTTGTGTCAACAACGCCATTTGTCAACCCACCACCAACTTTTGTGTTTGTGAGGAGGGTGCGGAATTGAGTGATGACGGTTCAGAATGTATTAAAGAGGATGATGGTGAAGCCAACTCAGCAACTACCACCTTCTCATCAACTTTTGTTTTTCAACTAGCCATTATTACCATTTTTAATTTTATTATTGCATTATAAAAAGTTATAGTGGGAAAAGTATCACGAAGTAAACTTCGGGAATGCGGAATTCGGAGAAAATATTATGTGATGTGATATAATAACCAAACTAACTGCATGATATATGTATGTATAATTTATGTCCCATGCATGGCACGGCTTCGTCATATTTTTTTCTGAGGATGACTATTGTATTCATCAATCAGAGATGTTTTTAAGAAATAACCATTTTACTTCAAATTTTGAATACGTATATCCTTTCTTTCCTAATGCATAATTATATTATCCGCATGTACATATTTAATATGTATGTAGGTTTC
The DNA here is from genome assembly GCA_034695465.1 of Entomobrya nicoleti. NCBI lineage: Eukaryota > Metazoa > Arthropoda > Collembola > Entomobryomorpha > Entomobryidae > Entomobrya > Entomobrya nicoleti. Next base: position 8,974 of record JAQFZG010000230.1, on the reverse strand, counting down.
CAACAATATCTAAAGCATGCAGCGATCGAAATGACAATAAAAAAGTTTCTTTTGTTGTGCAAAAGCATTCAAATTTTATTTTGTTTCTTGTCAATGGATATTTTTTTTCTGTTTCTTCTTTTCACTTCATCTTTTTTTCTGTTTATTTCGCTTCTCCTCCTGACTGACTTTCAAGATACAACGACTTCAATTCTCTTCTCAAAATTTTCCCTGAAGCTGCCTTTGGAATAGCCTCTACAAACTGAACTCCCCCGGAAAGTTGTTTATGAGCTGATAGTTTGTCTTTCAGAAAATCTCCAATCTCTTTCTCGGAAGTCGTTTTAGTATTTTTGACGACAAAGGCTCTGGGAGCTTCTCCCAGATCCTTGTGAGGAATTCCTACAACAGCAACATCAGCCACAGCTGGATGAACCCGAATAGTAGCTTCTAATTCTGAAGGGGATACCTAGAAATTACAAAAAAATATATATTATATGAATAACAAGAAGGTAATGACAAAACAACAAAATTAGTCTTGTTTGACTGAATTATTTTTTAACAAAAGACACTTATCCTTGAAAAGCAAAAGAAAGTGGGTTTATTTCCACATTTCTCATAGGGCAACATACATAGCATATAATTTGTTCTATTCTACTTTTTATATTCTGGGGAATTCGTCTCAAAATGTCAGAAAAAATATTCTGCACAAAATCTTCGTTCGTCATACATAATACATAATAGCCTTTTTTCTGCTTTTATATACAATACAATGCAAATGAACGCGATTGTAATAAATTCAGAGAAAGGAGAGCAGAGAATTATAATGTTAAATATTTGCTTTTACCTGCATACCCTTTACTTTGATCAGCTCTTTAAGGCGATCCACTATGAAAAAGTGCTTGTCTTCTTCGTAGAATCCGATGTCACCTATGTTAAAAGTACAAAAGGCATGAATGTATACAAACTGAACGTATTTTGTTTGAATGAGTGCAAATTCTTGGTACAAATTGTACATAAAAATCTGAGACTATGATATACCTACAGTTACAGGATTAAATACAACAATAAATGTCATGTAATAACACAGTATGGAAATTGTTGGAAAAAGTAAAAAGAATTTTCATACCTGTTTTCAGCCATCCATCATGAGTTATGGTGGCCTTTGTTGCTTCTTCATTTTTCAAGTATCCTTTCATCACCTGAGTAAAAAATAAGATGCAATGACATGAATGAATACACCAAGGAGTTGGAATGGGTGCTGGAGTGGGAGAAATTTGTAGAATCTAACAAAGAGATTCGACAAGGAAATGCACAAGCACGAGCATGTTGTTAAGCCAGGTGTACTTCTCTTTTGCGAGTTTAATGAATGCAATAAAAAACTACTTTGTGACTTATTTTCACTCTAAAATGAAGCTCAGTGTTGTGAATAAAATGCAAAATAAATGTATAAATTTGTTTGTACAGGAATAATCTATTTTGAAGCTCATTCATCAAATAAACTTTATAAATTCCGATTCGTGCTTATGCATACTCAAGTTGTGTGAAGTAATCCCTTTGAATTTGTAAAGTTTAATTTGAAGTCTAAAACTAGTTTTTGTAAAAGGACTTGCCTGTGGTCCTTTGATCCAGAGTTCACCCTTTTCATTCGCTTTCATTGATTTTCCACTCTCTGGACATACAACTCTCACCGAAGTGTTTGGAGCTGGAGGACCAATAGAACCTATTCGAGAGTTTTTGGAGTCGGGTAATATCATGTGCGTTAGAGGTGACGTTTCCGTCATTCCATATCCCTCTTGAATCAAAACAAACTTGTCTGCTTTTTCCAGGAACTGATCAACCAGAATGCGACTTGTTGGACACGCACCATTGAAGATGGAATGCATTTCAGAGAAATCCTCTTTTGTGAGGGCGGGATGGCTGTTCAAAAATTGAAATAGGGGAGCCACCACGTGCATAATAGTGAGCTATTTTAAAACAAAAAAAATAATTAAATAAAATCAATCAAATTTTATGTATAAAAGCAGATTAATGTCTCTGTAAACGGTAAAGAGAGTCATTAAAGCTTTTATATTTGAAATCTGTAGTAAAAAGCCACAATTTCATTTTAGTATACAAAAATATAAAATTGCTTGAAAAGAGATGGCATTTGACTCAAATGCCATCTCTTTTCAAGCAATTTTATATTTTTGTTATTATTTGACCTCGAACAAAGCAAAAAAGATATTAAAAGATGAACATTGAATATTGGACCCTTGAATGCATAAAAGAACGTTATAAAAGTACTCAAAATATTTCATAACACACATACTTTGTTGTTTTTAAGACAATCAATAAAAGTCTCTGGCTCAAATCGTGGCAGGCATAAAACCTTAGCTCCAAGAGTGAATGATGTGAGTGCTAAAGCCTGGAAAGCCATAATATGAAACATAGGCAAAAGGCCCATTCCAACTTCTTGTGGATTACCATCAGAGAATGGACGGACATTTATAGTATCTTTCAATTGCACACAATTGCTAACAATGTTGTAATGGGTAATCATGCACCCTTTTGGTGGACCTGTGGTTCCTGAAGAATAAGCTAAAAGTGCCACGTCCTCCTCCGTGTTCAAATCCGAATCTGAACTGGAGGCTAAATCTGCAGAAGAGCTGTCTACTCGAAGCATTTCTCCAAATGTATGACAGCCTTCCTCCGGCTCTCCAATAATGATCACCTTCATGTTAGCAAGGCTAGGGATTTCGGACTTGGCTTGAAGGATGTACGGTAAGAATAAAGAAAGTGTTACGACCGTTTTTGACTCACAGTCCGCTAGCTGCTTGCCAATTTCATCTTCAACAATAAAAAACGACCGAAAAAATAACATAAAAACTGTACTCATCATCATCATTTTTATCTGTGACAAAAAGAATTGGTTTTAGTTTTGAACCATGTCACTTTTCTTTACCTTAAACTACCATGTCATGTATGTAGTATGTACTAACATTACAGTCAGTACAGATAAACTGGCCGTACAAATTGTCAGTTACATGCACCATAATAGAAATTTTCACAAAATGGAGTGTTTCACAGTAAAATGTAATTTTATTCAATTTTATGTACTCACATGGCGTATAAGTTGGATTTACAAGTGTGACAGTTTGTCTTGCAAACCAAGCTCCAAATGTAACAATTGGGTACTCCGGCATGTTGGGTAAAGCAATAGCAAGAACATCTCCTTTCTTCAAGCCCATTTTTTGAAGAGATGTGCCAAATGCACGAGCATGCTTGTGGACCTCTCCATGCGTGTATTTCCGCCCTGACAAACTACACTCCTATCAGAAAAATTAGAAAGTAATATTTTCATTTTCCATAATACATTGAAATGAATACATTGTCATCAAAGAAAAAAGTTTTCTCTGGAAAAACGTTATCATTCAGAATTCTAGTTCGCTTCCATTCAAATCATATGAATAGAAAATAACTTTTTCCTAACCGTATCACCAGTAATACCAGTTCATTCACTCGTGACGTTATGTGGTAACGAGGAGTAAAATACATTACGTACCATTGCAGTAGCATTTGACCATTTTTGCAAATCTTGAAATAGGTAGTCCGTTATCGTAACTCCTTTCAGAAGATTAACTTCGCGATCCTGCTTAACTATATTTTCGTAGGATGTGGAGTCCTGTTGTCGTAGGATATTTGAAGACACTGAAAATGACATGCGTCCTGGTCCTGTGATGCTTTTTTCTCCATGATGTCGAAATAGCTTACTGCCACCATTAGCTTTAAAGCCACTTGCTCCAGATTTTATTATTATGCTTCTTTGAAGTTGATTTCCAAGTAGGCGAATGAAAGATGCTTCCATTTTTTTGTGTAGAGAAAATATGAAATTTTATTGGAAATGTCGACTGCAGATATTACTATTTTATTTACTTATTCAATATGAAAGTTGGATCGACTGTGAGCAAAAGAAATGTCAAGTTTGTAAATGTGAAATAAGACTGACACAAAAAGGCTAACATTGACTGATAAATAGAGTGAGATTAATGAAATGTCAAGTTTATGTGTGGGAACCGAGGTATCATGTAACGTAACGAGCAGTTATCGCTACTGCATCATATTTATAAGTTATTTGTGTATAAAGCTTTGATAAAAATCTTCAACTGAATTAAAACGTGTAGTTTGCGTGGAGCGTGTAGTCAATCCGGCTGAGTGAGTCCATTCAAAACGCTGTCCTCTATTAGAGATAAGTTGGGTATTCGGATTGTAATGATGAATATTCTAAAGCCACAATTATAATGGTACAGATGGAATTTTGCTTATGTGACGAAAAGCTCCATGATCTGTTCTATAAGAAACCTTGACGGTGCGGTACAATGTGCGTAGGTTATCATTCAATTCATATAAAAAATTAAGTACACAATAGATAAATACATTCCATGTTAGATTACATGTTGATACATTATATGCCTACACGTATGCACATACAGAGTTATGGAAAACATGAGCTGATTTTCTGTTTGCTACCTACTCCTACTAGCACCTGTAAGCATTATGGAAGTAGTATGCAAAAATTTGCATGTATTCGCTCAAGTAAATTTATCGTAAACTAAGATGAGCTACACGAGAAACAAAAACAAAATGAATTCAATTTAATATTACTATTGTGGAAAAAGTTTGTTCATAGTTGTACTACTTGATTTACTATGTAACGCAATTTTAATGGTTACATTTCAAATCTAATAACATATATTATGAATCCCATATACAATTTGTATGAAAAACTTTGAAATAAGCTACTGTTCAGTTTTAAGATGTAATTCTAAATTAATTAGGTACTATTTTTCTTTAAAAAATATCAAACAGAATCTTTAATTGGTTAGGCTGGCGTGCAGCGTTGGACCATAGTGGTAGCGGCAGACTGGAGTGGAGTGCTATGTGTAACTATGTTCATTGCTTCAATTTATGTCTGTATTGTGTGTAATATGGAATGGAATATGACCTTACCAGTTTATAAACTCAGGAATAACAAATATTCATATGCATAGTATAATAAAACCGCGTGGTCTTTTTTTAAACACTCATAACTCAAGTATAAAACTGAAATACGCACAACTTCTGAGTAAATCTCAAGTAGAGTTGTGGGTATAAAATGGGATGCATATTTCACATCTGATGAAAATGAATACAAAAGTCCATAAATATCTGTATTACTTAATCAATCATAATGTATAATACTAAAAATGACGTAGAGTAAAAATTGTAGGTCGTGCAAAATTAATAATTCATCATAATGATAACAATGATGATGTGTAAGCATACGTGTGCCCTATTGAACATGTAAGGAAACACGAAACGGTTTTGGTATAACATTTCGGAACATTCTTGATTTCCCTTGATTTTGGACTATAGCTTTTCATATCATAGCGCCTACTCAGGCTACTCATGGTTGTCTTTAACAAGTTAATCCAAGTAATGACTTTATTTCAATTATATTTGAGATTCTAGATTTGTACAATTTCACGGAGTCAAAGCAATACCGGCTTTATAGGTCTATATTATGCAACGAAACGAACTATATCTTTATAGGTATATTACCACTACGGCTGAGTTAATCTCTCGTATGCACACATTTGATTGCAATATCACAGTCCAGGTCAATGAACAAAGATCGAAACAGTCTGTCCGGCTTTTGGAACTTGGAATCAGGTTGATAATTTAAATGTTTATGATGTGAGTGTAAACTCTGATTCATTACTATAAAAGCTACGTCAAACTCTGCATATTTTAATTGTACTTGTCATTATCAATTATAAAAAGAATAGGTTAGGTCAAGCTCACGTCATTTGTCAATTAATGCTTTTTATATTTATTGCCAAAATAAACAATAAATTTAATAATGACAATTTATTGAAAAATCGTTTTATAAAACAAGGCCTTCGCTGATTTTGCCGTTACTAACAATGTAGTTATGCGATTACGATTACGATCATTGGATTGATAGATTTGGTCTGAGAAATAACTGCATTTTCCCTCGAATCTTCAATCCCCATCTTCGTCAACCATTCGATGTCAAAACAATGATTCAATAAACTTGAATAAACAGAGGCTGATGATAAGGAGAAACCGGAACCGAATTCTTTTCTCTTTGTAGTTTGTAGTTGGTTAATGGGCTTTGTGCTTATTACTAGTTGCAAGGCAAAAATAATAGCTGACCACTTCATGGCAAACTATATTGAATATTATATAGGTACACAATACTAATACACACAAGCATGATGTGTGTGTATAATGATTTTCAACAAGGCCGTAGGCAAAATGAACTACCAGATTTCCAAATAACTTCATTAATATTCAATATGTATCAGCATAAGTTACGGCTGTCAAAAAGGCAACGACTCTTTGTCAACATGATCCCAACCAATTATTGTTTGCACAGTCTTCACTACTAGTGTTTACATTTACTTTACCTTACCTGGTAAGGTTCATTTTATTCATTGTAAGCTAAAGTACTCATGTACATGCAATGTAATAATCAACAATGTAAAAATAATGAGGGTAGAAGTCCGTCCATTATTTACACATCTTGTACATGTAGTTGACGGAACAACTATCTTTTTTCATGTGTCCTGCCCCGCATCACAGGTCCCATTGTTGACCTACGTCACATTCAGTCCATTGTTCACTTTGTCAACTAAAGTCGGCAAGTTGCAGACTGCAACTATGTATGAAATTCAATAGCCAAAAGTGAGCCTTGGCCTGATTAGGTAGCTTCTTGGACAATAAGCAATCAGGGTCCCTTCATAAAATTTAATACGTGTGCTATTATTACCGTGGTTTATGCATGTGCAAGTGTAGGCAATAAACAGAAGAAGTGACAAAATACTTAAAAGTTTGATTTGGTGAAACTCACACAGGTAAATATAAAAACATACCTGGTTATAGAAAATATTGAAAAATTAAGTTTCACAGGATGCATATAACTTGCATAATCAGTTGCGAATGCAGTTCATCCAGATTAATTGGATAGTTTGGTTCAATATTAAACTTTAATCTTGATTAGTATAAAGAATAAGTGAACATCAAATTTATTTGACTGCGATTAAAACTGCATTGTACTCTCAAACTCTCAAGTTGTTGCAATTTTGCATGGAAAAGAGCTCAAGCAGAAAGATGAAAAGTGAAGATTTTTGTACACTATAGTTATTTCGCAGACATCTTCATTGTGGTTTAAAAATTGAAACTGAAAACGTTACTTCGTACTTGGAATGAATAACATAGTCAAGGTCAGTTGGAATCAGAATAGCTAAAACCGAGTCAGTGAATGGGTTAGGTTAACCATAACCCAAACAAATAAAATTAAATGAGACATTATCATTGTTATTTAACGTGCATGCAGTAATATGATTTTAGTGACTACCCACTGCACCATCATAATTCTACTTACACGATTTCATGCCGAGAAAATGAGGATCATTAGACGAGCTTGAAAATTCACCTGCCGATAAAGCACATATCATCGTTATTATTATCTACTATTCATATTATGGAAACTCTAGCAATAAGAGTTGCTCTAGTTGTACAACTCGAAACTGGAAACTGCTGAATTTAAAATAAATATGCGCAGCAATATGCAAACACAGCAGTTGGCAGAAGGCAGACACACGACGGTACGCTACTCCTTTGCTTAACAATAATCATGAAGTAATTAAGAGAAGATAGCTAAGCCACACTTCAAAGCTTTCTGTTTGCTGAAAGAATGTCTATTTTGCATTTTATTTATTTATCCTTGCATGTTTCCGCTGACATGATTTTTGTGTACCTGAGCTAAGCATGTATATTATTATATAGCCGGAGGAAACCTGGAATTAAATTAGCAGAACAGAACACTAAAGCCTAAATTCATGTAAATTCACCACACAACTTTAGCTAATTCTTTTATCACCCATTAAACACATTTAAAAATCTCGACTTCCTATGAAAAAATCTTCCGTGAAGTGTCGTTTTAAAACATGATAGAATAGGAGTTTATATTTTAATATAATAGTAGCAGTGTTGCTTGTGCATTAAAAATGATTTAGTAGCTACGACCGTCGTGACATTTAAATAAGTTTACAAAATGATATTATTTCATTATTATTGCGATTTATATTACCGTCTGTGAGCAGAATATAATAATATCTGTGCAAAGTTCACACGCGCGATGAGATATCCTGGTGAACAATGAGCTATTATGGTATGCAACGAAATGGTGCGAAACAAGGATGAGTTCATGTTCATATGCATTTCCTTTAGTGTTTTAATGGCTAATTTTGTGTGCATGGTGTAACTATACCTGAAGTGGTGCAAAAAACAACTCTATATTTATTTGTGAAAAATAAAAATAAACACATTTTTAAAATGGTTGCGGCCAGCAATGATAAAACCGAAAAACTAACTCTACGCCGAGAAATCGGACTCCTGGAAGCAGTCGCAATTACCGTAGGAAGTATAATTGGATCGGGTATGTCTTACTGTTACTTTATCCACTGAAGTTCAACCGAGCCAACTGCCAAACGCAGAATATTTCATACATGTCATACACAAAATTATAATTTATCGCACAAATACGTATGCAGTGATTTAAACATCTTGACATCTTCAATATTTTACAGTAAAATCACAAAGACTATGTGATTCACTTACCATAACGGTTCGGACAGCTCTAAGTTATGCTCCAGTAAAATAGATTTTTTTTGTTTGTGCTACAATTTCAGGAATTTTCATTTCACCAAAAGGAATAGTTCAGCACGTTGGCTCCATTGGAGCATCTTTGGTGATATGGGCAGTGTGTGGTGCTTTGTCCCTGATTGGGGCATTTTGCTACGCAGAACTTGGTATTGCTAATTCTTTTACTACATCGAATTTAGCAGATATATTTTTATATAAATTACATGTAAAAAGTGACGTATGATTTTCTAGGAACAATGTTTCCCTCGGCTGGAGGAGCGTACACTTATCTGTATGAGTCTTTTGG